>PVJH01019248.1:0-43238 GCA_004026705.1 Nesogale talazaci | reverse complement strand
CCCACACACACACACACCCAAGGAGCAGTTCTAATCTGTCCTGGGAAGTCGATATGAGTTAGGAATGTTTTTGTTTCTTTGTTGGCTCGCTTCTGAATGTCTGAGCAAGTGGCTGACGGGAGGAGGACATGGACGTGGTAGGTGGGAACGGGATCGGATTTAATGCTAAGGACAGTCTAGGTAACAGGGGAACGATACGTTCAGCTTTGCTTTACTGCAAGACCACTCTGGCTGCCATTGGAGAACAGGCTGGAGGGCTGAGACCGCAGGCAGACAGAATCACTCCTTGTCGCAGAGCCTGGGGAGTGACGCCAGAGCCTGAACAGAGACCGCAGCAGGGTAGACAGAGTGAAAGGGGCATTGAAAGAACTCCCAGAACATGAAAACAGCATAACCTGGTTATGGATCCAGGGGGAGGAGAAGGGAAGGGACAGCAAAGCAAGTTCTCCGCTCTTGGTTTGAGTAGCTGGTGGATGGCTGGAACCCGCGATAGGAACGAGGAGGAGGGGGTAGAGGTTTAGTGAAGGATTGAGATTTGGGAGGGGGGGGGTTGTGAGTGGTAAAGAGGTATTTCGAAGTCTTCAACATAAAAGGAGAGATTAGGCAGCTAGGGACAAAAGGGAGAGGAGGAGGGGGGAGACCTGAGGGCATGTTGAAGGAAATAGAGGTTGGGGACATAGTTGAGGCCTGTCTTGGTTGGACGCTTTAACTCAGAGACCTGAAAGGAGAGCATAGAGATGGTCCCAAGGGTCTCTGACCCGGTAAACCTTTGCTGGAGCAACTGCCTCATCTTTTTCCCACAGAGCAGCCAGTGGGTTTGACCCATGGGCCCCCGGTCAGCAGCCCAATGCCGAACGCAGAGCACCACCAGGGATCGTCCATTCAAAACAGGACACAGACATCTATATTTTTAATACCTGCTCTAGGCCTTCCTGAGGCAACTGATCAGAGGCCACTCTTGAGAAGACTACTGTAGACTATGGCAAAGGGACCCAAGAACTAACCATCTCCCACCATTTGCCCCGTTATTCTATTTCTTCAGTCCCTGCTAGCCTTGCCCACAATCTGCTGAAGAGCCCCGGGGGTTCAATTTGGGGGTTCAATGGCCAAAGTGCTCGGCTATCAACCAAAAGACCCGTGTTTTAAACATACCCCCCACCCCAGGGAAGAAAGATGCACAGTCTGCTTCCATAAAGATTAGTGTCTTGAGAACTAGAGGAAAGTTGCACAAATGCTTCATTCCACCATCATGATCCCAATTCTACCAGACAAATCCAGCTAGACCACATGATGTACAGTGGAGTTGGAAACATGGGAAATTTAGGATAGATGATTCCTCAGGACTAAAGGTGGGAGTGGTGATACTGGGAAGGTGGAGGGATGCTGGAATAGAAAAGGGGAACCAATTTCAGGGATCTACATATAACCTCCTCTCTGGGGCACGGACAACAGGGAAATGAGGGAAGAGACACATTGGACAGTGCACAGCATGAAAAAGTAATAACAATTTGTACATTATTAAGGGTTCATGGGAGAGGGGGGAGAAAAGGGAAATATGGAGAGCTGGTACTGGGGGCCTAAGTGGAGGGAGGATTTTTTTGAGAATGACAATGATGGTAGCAAGTGTGCAAATGTGGCCTGCATACAATTGATGTATGTATGGACCATGATGGGAGTTGTATGAGCACCCAATAAAATGAGTTATAAATTAAAAAAATATTAGAGTCTTGGAAAACGTTTGGCAGCAGGTGTATGCCATCGATAGGGTGACTATGACTTGAAATCAACATAGAAGGAGACTATAGCGTCTGTGTCCCTTTATGAGCGGGCAGACCCTTCCAGTTTCTCCTTTGTCTGAACCCTCTCAAGAGGCAGGCCTTATGACATTGGCAGTCACGGAGAGAGTATGAAATGGCAAGTGTTAGTCATTGAACAGCTAGTCTTTGGAGGCTGTCGGATTCGGCTGCCCATCTGCTCTGGGTTTTTTTGTTCAGTCCTCCACATACAGTTAACTCTGTCCACCCAACGCCTCATCGACTCACCGAAGCTCTGCCATAGCTTGGGATAATCAGCGCCTGTGTGGGATTCCCACCCCTCCCATCACAGGCACTTTCACCTTAGCTGAGCCAGTTCACTTCTTTGAGCCTCGTGCACGGTGGGTGGAGCTGCAAAGGGGCACAACCTTTTTTGGAAAGGAGATTAACAGAAGCAACTGAAATGTAGCACAGACCGTTTTTAGGAATCCATCCCCATGGAAATAAACGAGAAGTTGGTGCAGAGTGACATGTGTGTACAAAGATGTTCTTTATAGCAGTGGGCAAAAGGAAAAAAGCCTGATGCCCAACTGTAATGGTTAAACAAACCATGGCACACATCACTGCTAAAGCATATAGCAGTGAACAATATGATTGCCCAGGATACCTCCAAACCTTGACACATGACCGATATGTGATCCTAAGAGAAAAATGAAGACATAAAGCAACTAATGACACTCATTAAGCTAAAAAGAAAGGACAAGAAAAATGTCCATATAATGTCTTTAACTCTAAAGGTGTTGTGAATGTGTGATGTGTTTCTCTAGGTTCTAAATATTTTATAAGTGGCATATATGACCTTCTTGGTTAAGAAAATAGCAATAAAATTATATTTTAATAGTTCCCCACTGCATGTTGGATGAAGCATGCACTTCTTTAATTTTTTTATTTTTAAAAAATGTTTTCCTTATTAATTCAGTGAAGGTTTACCAACCAGATCAGTGGTTTTACTTTCACAGTGTGTACGCATTGTGTGTCAATACTCTCCGTGTACTATCACTTTTACCACACTTCCTCCATCTTCCCTGCTTCCTTTCCTAACCCTCCCCATCTTGTCCGTGGTGCAAGGCTGCCCCTTTACCCGTCAATGGCTGGTTAGTCTGTTCTGGGGATGAACTAAATTTCAGATCAGAAGGGTAAAGGAGCCCCACCAGGCTCCATCTTTCAGAAGCATACATGTCCTACTACAGAACTTTACTTTCTGACCCACTCTGAGCTCGGCGGTGTCATCTCCCACTTCCCGAGCCTCGCCACCAGCTCCCAGCATCTCACTTCAGCCGCCCCAAGCTGCTGATTCTTCCGGGAGCACACCACGGCCAGGCACACAGCCGCGCCTTTGTTCTGCCGTGCCAATTCTCCACCTGGAATGACACGTTCCAAGTTGTTCAAGAACCAATTGCATGATCTTCCTCCACCCTTCATGGGCCATGGTCCCCTGCTGCTGCTCCCCAGAGCTTGCATACTTGGGACTTAGTTCCTGCCTGTCACACTCACGTTCCCTTTCTTCCAGATGAAATGGGCACCCCCAGGAAGGAAGGTGAGCTCCTTCTTGAAGAGTCAGGGGAAGGCCTCTTAGCAGAGGACCGCTTATTGGACCCTTGCAGAATGCTGAGGAGTGTGTTGAATAGACAAAAGGGTGGTAGAACCCTCCAGTTCTGGAGCAAGGTCCAGTTGGCAAGCTCCCGAGCCCCTTTCTATCATCACATGTATCTCACTGACTTGTGTGTGAGATGTGGACACGCTCTCTGCTCCAAGGCAATGAGGTCCTTGAGGGCAGGAGGAGTGCTTTGTTTGCCCTGCAGAGCTCAGCACCGTGTCTAGCATGTCCAAAGCATCATTAATACGTGGTTGCCTCCGTATGAGGGGCTGAGAGTACCCATCCGATAATTTGCTGTCTCCTCGTCTTTGTGTGAATGAGGGATAGATTGCATCTTTGTTGTCTCATCCCTGGTTTCAAGTACAGGACTAGAGATGCTGGGAATGGTTTATAAATCGTCTGTTGATTTGAACTAGATTGAAGAAGTTGCTCACCTGGTAGGCATTAAGAGGATCTTCTGCAACATTTGGACTTTATTCGCGTATAAGAATTCCACCAGAACGAGCTTCGTTTCCCTTCTAAACAACATGGTCACAGTTTGAGAGGGATGCCTTTGAAATAAATCCTGTTTGAGTAATATTTCTGTAGGACTCATAAAACCGTGATGGCAATCGTTCCTCATTTCGGAGACTTTAAGAGGGAGAGACAGCTCCCGGAATCACTGAGTTAGAAGTGAGGAGTGTGGAATTTTCTTATATGTGGGTCACACATTTAATGTAAATATTTTAAAAATGCAAATCTGATACTGACTACACAGCATCCGCTCAAAACAAACAAACATAAAAGCGCAGCCTGGCTCTGTCCAAAGTGCTGAATGTGTGAGCACTTTCTGATACCAGAGCGGTAGGGTGGAAATGATGTATTCATGTGGATTCAAGGTCTGAATGCAGTGAGCATCCCCATAGCAGGGGAGCTAGCACAAAGATTGGCAGAAATAATGCTAAGATGAATGCCATAAAGGATGAGGGACAGTGAGTTGGTTAGAACTGGGCTCTCACCCCAGTTATGCAAAGGTAGACTGCCTTGGGAATCACGCGTGTATCCCACACACGTTATTCTGAGTATCTATGGTGTGTGAGTTGCACATTGGCCATCTAACAGTGAGAGGAGTAGCAGTTCAAAGCCAGCAGCCACTCTGAGGGCGAAAGATGAGGCTTTCTAGTCTCATAAAAAGTTTTCATCTGAGAAACACCCCGGGGCAGTTATGCTCTGTCCTGTAGCATTGCAGTGAGACAAAATCGACTCCAGGGCAGTGAGTTCAGAACCACTGTGTCCTGGGCCCGCTACTATGACATCAAGTAAGATCAGGCAGAATCATTGGTTTCCATGAAGTCACCCTGAGGGTTGGCTCAACTGCTGACCGTGGGTAAGTTGCCTAACCTTTCTAGGCCTGGATTTGTCATTTAAAAGTTGGAGATAAGAGGATTCCACAAGATTATTGTGAGAACTAAATAAGGTCATGGTTACTCAAAAGTGCTTAACACAGAACTTATTGTAAGCTCTCCATGAAAGTACATATTAGCACTGGGCTAGGTCCTTTAGGTCCACTGTTTCATTTATTCTACAACAGTCTCGTGGAATCCAATTTAATATCCCCAAGCTTCCCTTGAAGAGACAGGCAACCGAAGAAGGGGTTTAGGTAACTTAGCAAGTTCACACTACCAGTTAGTGCAATGGATATTCAACATCAGGTCCAGCTTATTTTAAAGCCAATGCTTATAGTGATGGTGACATTGGTTGTAGCAGAGTGGGGATAGACAGATTGCCTGTCACCAATCCAAGATGAATTATATGCTCATCCAGGAGGTCATTTTTGAGAAGGCAAATTCAAAGGGTTTGGGTTATCGTGTAACTGGGGCATTGTTTAAACTTTAGATTGGGGAATGTGTGGGCAGTTGGAAATGGGACATGGGATGGCGGGGGGTGGGGGGGCATTTAATCCTGACCCTTGGAAGAAGGGGACAAGACATATAGAAAGAGAAGGCCAGGCTTCCAGCCATGAAGGAGTAAGTGTGGAGACCAGAGACCCAAACAGAGCTGTCAGGCAGATGGGTTCCACTGGGTCGGGGAATGCCAGTAACTACAAGGGCAGTGGGTGGGGGACCCCTGGGGAGGTGGAAGCAGCAGAACATTTGCAGGGTCCATGGGGAAAACTGGATGGATTGTCTGCCTGCCACCCTGTACTACTGGGGCAGGTGAGCTTGGGACCTGGTGGCAGCTGAGCCAACCCTGCCAAGCAGAGGCTGGCATCCCAGAAGCCACTCTCTCACACCCTTCTTCTGGGGCCTCAACTTGCACGAAAGTGGTGACTGTTGGAGTTTGTGTTCCTTAGAGCCGGGGTAGGGGCTCTTGATGCCTGTCGACACATAGCCATCTGGGGGTGGAGGGTAGAGGAGGTGTGTACCTTTTCTTTCAGTTCAGGAGCTTCTGATTCAGGACCTATAGCCCTTGTGTGACCAAATGTTCTCATTGCTTGCCTCCCCTGGGAAGCCCACAGAGTCCAACAAGGCCTCCCATCGGCCAGCCCCGGCTACCTCAAAAACAAGTGAGCTCCCCGGTCTCCCTGGATTGAAATTGGAAAGGTCACATCTCCAGCGAGCCACAGGCTTGCATTTCCCATCTGTGAAAATCACAGGCGATCCCGGGGCCCTTCCTCAGATGCCCTTGCAGCTCTGACCTTCCCATGTGTCTCTCAGACACGACACGCTGGAGAGCCTGGCAGGCCACCAGGCAGGTAAACGGATCAATGCGGGCTCTTCATCCGCTAGTGCTCCCAGGGCCTCCGTATCTGCTGCCGCAGCCCCCACTGCTGCTGTCAGATCAATGTGGGGAGCAGATGGCTGTGATGTGTCATAGCCGTGGCTCCTCTTCCAGACACTCACTCCGGCCTCCTCCTTCATGCCAGGGAGGTCAGGGATGGCTGTGCCTCCCTCCCGGGCAGCACAGGGGAGGCCCATGTTGGCTTCTGATAAAGGACAGTGGGGTTCTCCCTCTTACCTTGGTGCCATCCATCCCCTCTGGAGGGCCCATGTGGCCACTCCCATTTGGTGGACCCAGAGCTCAGGGGGCACTGGCCCTGCCATCCTCTGCCCCTGAAGGGAAGGTCTGTTGTGTCAGGGAAAAGCAGGATGGGGGTTCAGGTGGCTTCCAGTGGTCCACCTTCAGATACTAACAGTCCAAGTGCATGGGCTCTGGGCTGCTAAGGAATTCAGATGGTTTCATGAGCAGGAGTCTTGGTGGTGTAGTTGTTATAAGCTGGGCTCGGATGCACATGGTTGGCAGTTGAAAAACACCCACAGTTCTCTGGGGAAAAGACTGGTTTTTCTACTTCCATAAACAGCTACAGTCTCAGAAACCCCCAGGGGAGTTGTTAGGGGTGAGCATCGGCTTGATGGCTGTGCATTGGGTGTTTGGTTGAACGACTGGCTGCACCAAGAAGAGATGGAGCACCACCTGCCACCATCACACCCCACTCTCTCCATCCCTGGTCTCCTTGTCCCCCCGCCTCTTCTCTGCTTCATCAACACCAGCTTGTCATTGAGACTCCACGTGTGTCTGAGTAGAATGGGCGACCAGAGACTTTTCTTTTTTCTTTTTTTAAGTAGATCTCTGAATTCTTCTTCTGCGGTGCTTCTGGTGGCTTTGACCCCCTAACATCTCCCTTAGTAGCCAAGCACTTAATCCTTTGCACCACCCAAGAACTCTGCACCCTGAGTCTCAAATGGCCACTCCAACCTCTGAGTCTGCCTGACCTTCCAGAGCAAGTGTCCGCTATTCCCTCGCCAGCGGACTCCCAGTTCCTGCATTGGCTTGGGTCCTCATCCAGTGGTGGCCACTGCTCCTCCCATCAGCCACAGCTAGGAGGGGGCAGGCCTATCGGCAGACAGCATGCAGAGGTCCCTCCATCCAGGGCGGCCAGAGGGGAAGGGCAAGACCCTGAGGCAGATCTTGTCCGTGGGTTTGACCTCTCTCTCTGGACTCTCTCCAAAGGGAATGGGAGTGAATGACTCGTTTTCCTCGCCTTCTTGAGCTGAGGCAGAGAAGTCAGATGAAGGCGCCGGCACTGGATGGAAAGGACTGGAGAGTCATTTCTGCATGTGTCAACATCAGCCCCACCATGTTGTCTCTCTGGGGTTCGCAGTCTGCAAGAGGGAGCTCTGTAAATACTGGGGATTATTCTGATTCTGTTGAATCCCCTCAGCAGCTAACTCCCCCCCCCCTGTTTCCCCCCCTCCCCCCAATTCTCAGCGTCCTAATGCCCAGGGATTTTGAGATCTAATGAAAAACAGCTGAGCCTCAGAGAAAGTTGGGGATGAGGGGCCTTGGGTTGCCTCAGGCAGCAGAGAGAATGCTGATGTGACTTCCAAAGAGTCATCACCCCAGAAGTGACAGTGGTACCAGGACGGCATGGTGGTGCCTGGGGGCTGAGTCACAGGCCCGGGGGGCTTGTTCCCTCACCTCCCACCAGGTGATCCAGCAGATAACTCCATGTAACAGGTGAGGGAGAGACTGTGCAGCTGCTTGGGGCCGTCTTTTGCCAAGCCCAGACAAGCCCTGTGCATTTCCTCTTGAGCTAAAGGGGACTGGTGCTAGAGCACCCACCCCCATTTGGTTTGTACTCATAACTTCGCGTTTCTCTCGGACTTTAGTACTTACTGAAGGGCACTGAGCTATCACCAGGGCACTACTCGGTTTTATTTGATCTATCGATCAGTGGGACCTGAATCTATAGTCCCTGTCGGGCCAAGAATGCTTTGACCTTCTAAACGGAAAGGATGCTCTCAGAACCAGGGCCAGGCAAGCGGCTAAGACTCTTCCGCAAGGCAGAAGCCTAGGCCTGGGGAGCTTCAGGGCACTAAATCACCATCACAAGACAAGCAGCGTCTGGAACCTCAGGGCTTAGAGCAGCAGGGAGGTGCAGTGGGAAGGAAAGAAGCAGAGAGGAACCTTCGCCAGGAGTGGCCAGCTAGTGAGAATGCCGAAACCAAAATGCAGGGGCTTGGATCCTGGTTCTGCTGCAAAAAGCTATGTGACCTCTGACAAGTTGCTCAACCTCTCTGTGCCCCTTATCCTCTCACCTGGATCATAAGGGAATGTGGCCCCTGGGGTTTCTGGGAATTCTATAGGGGTGAGTAGAAGCGAGGCTCTTGGAATGGTTTTTAGGCGCTGTGTACATCCTTTAGCTTATTAGCTTATTAGCCTTCTTAGCTTATTTTCACAGTAACCCTGGGGAACCGTCCTTGGTATCCCCATTATACCCAAAGTAAAATTACACCTTTGATGCTAAATAAATTTCCTATGGCCAAGCCATAGTGAGTAGCAAAGAGTTACTTCTACGATGGACAGTGATGGCTCTGAATGCTGTATTCTTTCGGATTGACTCCTTTGGCTAGTCCTCCTCCTCAGGGGTCTAGTAGTGCCCTGTATGTCTAGTCAGTTCCAACACATGGCGGCTGTCCGTGTGTCAGACCAGAATGGGTTCCCCAGAGTCTTCAATGTCTGTTTTGGCAGAAGGGGGTGGAGGGAGGAGTAGATTGCCAGGCCTTTATTGCGTCAGCCTTTTCATTAGCTCAACAAAACAAACCCACTACTCTCCAGCCAGTTCTGAATCATAGTGACTGAGTGAGTTTCCAAAGCCCCCTCTTTCTCCCAAGGAGCAGAGGGTGGTTTAAGAACTGCTGACCTTGGAGCTAGATGCCCAGTACCTACCCACTATCCACTGGAGTTCCAGCATCAGTGAACAGCTACTTACCTTCACAGTGTGCACCAGCCAGGGACTCTTATCATTATGTTGTCGCTGTTTTTGCTTTCTTGGGTCAATGACGATTCAGAGCTATGCTGTAGGACAGAGTAGAACTTCTTCCTGGGGATTCCCGGGCTGTCACCTTCATGGGAGCCAATTGTCAGGCCTTTTCTCCTGTGGTAGGTTCAAACCACAGTTCTGTGTGTAACCATTGTGCCGTCAAGCTTCAAATTACCTGCCATGAGTCAATTCGGACTGCTAGAGAGCCCATAGGACAGCACCAACTGCTAAGTGAGTTTCCAACTCTCTACTAAAGTGCACAGCCTTGTCTTTGTTCCGAGGCGCAGCTGGTTGGTGGTTTCAAACTGCTGACCTGGCAGTTGGCAGCACACTGCATCAATTTCCCACCACCAGGCCTCCCATTTATATTTTGTTCAGATGCCCAGAATCACCCCACTTCCCCTCTGCTGAGTCTTTCCTTGTGCACCCAAGTTTCAGAAACCCAGGAACTGAGAACCACTTCCTTGCTGTACATAATCACTCTCCGACACACTCTCTCTCTCTCTCTCTCTTCAATCCTGCTGAGATAGACAGTCCTGGACAGTGGCCTAACATGACCAGCTGGGCCTTGACAGTGCCTGGAGTTGGCCTGATATTCACAGCTAGGCTACAGTGTTCTCCTGTTGAACATTAAAAAAAAAAAGCTTTCAGAGAACATCAACACCAGACAAGGCTGCTCTGTGATGTGATGGATGAAGGCAAACCGAGATCATCATTATCCTGTCTGAACTCCAGACCATTGTCCAAGACATGACAGTGACCAAGCATTTACTTCCCCTCTGCACCTTGGCTCATGTCAGTGGCTGTTGACTCTTTGCCAGCGCCACTTCACTGCTCCCCCCTTTTACACAAAATGCAGGAAGAACGTCATCAGAGACGTCCACCAGCAGCAGTCTGATTCGCTGTGGGGGCTTGTGTGTGGCTGTGGTACTGGGAGATTGCCACTGGTATTCCAACTACCCCTAGGGGCACCCAAGCTAGAGAGGTGTGGGTGGAGACCTACTTCCTTGAGGATCTCTTTCTAAAAATTAACCAATGAAACCCCTGTGCCTTGCACTAGAACAGTGTTTGCTATCACGTGGGAAAATGACTTGCCCCCAGTGGAAGAAGGGGAGTCTTACTGGCTCCGTGGTTAAGCAATCAACTGCGAACCAAAAGACCAGTGGTTCAAATCCACAGGTCTCTGCGGGAGAGAAGAACCAAGCAACTCACTGCCCTTGGGTGGCTTCCACCCTATAGAACAGGGCAAAACTTCCCTGTGGGTTTCTGAGTCTATAACTCTTACAGGAGTAGAGAAGACCTGGCAATCGGTTCCTCTCCAGATTGCAGCCTAAAACTCCCCACAGGGCAGTTCGGCTCTATCCTTTGGACTCACTATGAGTTAAAATGGCCTCATTGCCACAGCAACTGCACAACAGGTTGGAAGGCCCTGACCATGCACACTGACTACAGCAGTAGACTCAGCAAACCACCAACCTTGAAGATGGTACAGGATCAGCCACTGGCATTTGGTGAGATTGTACACGGTGCCACCATGGCTCAGGGTCAACTCGACAGCAATAATAATCCTAGAGTTATACCCACTTCCTGATAATATCCAATCCCGAGCAAACCTCCTTTCCCTTCATCTCTTCCCTGTATCACCTGATGGAAGTATAAGTCTTACAGGATGTTCTTTTTAGGGCTCTGGGGCATGTGCTCTCCCTCGATGCTGTGACTTGATAAATGGCTGTGACTTTGTTCAATGACTGGCGGGGCCTTGATGGTATTTGGGTGTGGTCAGGGATCATGGATGCCGCCTTCTAGAATGAAATGCCAGGATGCCTGGCAGGGCCTCAGGACAAGGGTCATGGGAGGGTCTCACTTAGTATTAGTTATTAGTATTAGCTTTATCTGTCACTGTGAAAAACTACCAAGGGTTTTCCCCTTAGGACAGAGCTCTTCCCCTCCCTTCCAAGATCCATGAGGATGCCCACTAGTTTGCCACAGTACTGCAACATTTTTCTTCTGTTAGTATTCATGCCACACACCAGACCTCTGTCACTCTTGACTTTGGGGACCTCTGTCCTGTCTTTGGGGCTTCTATGAGGAACGTGTGGTCAACAGGTATCCACAGCTCTGCAGAATGACTGCAATGGGTCAAATTGGAAGTGTGGCTGGGCATCAGTAGAGTGAACATCGGGCTCCAACAGCCTCCTTCCCACCTCCTGGCACCCGGACACCCAGCCTGCAAATGGAAGTTCCCTCGCCCACTTGGAAGGGCTGCATGGGCCAGAGGAGCCTGGCCAGATTCCTCAGCAAAAATGTGCTCACAGCTGCATCAGCAAGGGGCAGCCCCGGGGACGCAGAGTGCTTCCGTGCCTGTTGCTGCTAATTGCAGATAATGCATTAAAAATACAGAGCCACATCTGCTCACTTCCGCACGGGTATCAAGGAATGTTCGTGGCTGGTAATGATGGGGTGTGAGGGGAGGAGAAGGCTTCGTCCGCCTGCGGGCCAGAGGCACAGCTGTGAGCTGAGAGCCAGAGGTGTGGTTGCGGCTGCCCACTCTGTTCTCTGGGTGCCAGCCAAGCCCTTCCTTGGAGGTGCCAAGGGATGGATCCAGGTAGTTCCCTGGAAATATCAGCTGCTTTGCCAGTTGGGCAGAGTGTATCTGGGCATGCAAGAGGCACTTTGGGGGCCAGCTGTACCCCCTTTGCAAAGGACCCCGAGGAGCTGGCAACCAACCAAGGTCAGGAAGCTCTGCTTCTCCTCAAGCTGAGCAGATTGCCTTCTTTCTCCCACAGAGCAGCGCGAGCTTTGAACCACCAACCTTGCCAGTTGATGCCTAAGACCTGGTACCACCCGGCTTCCTGCATCTGTAAAGTAGGGGAAGCTGATATGCTGGTGTCATCAGGTTGCAGGATGAAGTAAGATCAGTTAGTTGCTGTGTAGAGTCCCGTCACACTACCTGCTGGGACCTTTCAGAAGCAAATGGCTAGACTTGTCTTTCAAAGCCCCTTGGGGTGGGTTGCCACCACCTATAGCTGGTAGTCATTTGCACCTCCCTGTCGCTGATCTTTAATAAGATGCTGATATGTACATTGTTTTCAACAGCGATTTTGTCCCAACAGACCCATAACTAGCACTCGGTAAATGTTGGCTTGTATGATTTGATCCCACAGCAAGCTTTGCATTGAACTTGAGGGACATCACAATGAACCCAACGAGTCCTGGTGGTGCTCTGGGGTAAGCACAAAGGTTGGATCAAAAGATCAGTGATTCAAACCCACTGGCCACTCTGCTGGAGAAAGAGGCAGTGCTTGAAGATTCACAATCTCCGAGATCCTGCATATAAGGTCTCTGTGAGTCAGTACAGACTCGAGGCCAGTGGGTTTTGTTGAGAATTACTAAAGGGGGGTCCCTGCAGCACCTGAGAGGTAGGTGATGATCGTGGCAAGGTAACTTACAGTGAGATGGTGGTGGCTGGGGACCCAGAGGGTGGGTTGGAGGTTCAAGGAGGACAGGTCCCCTTTGTGGGATGTGCAGAGGTCTCCAGAGCTTTGGGGGCAGAGACTGCATAGCAGGCAGGACCTCTGTTATTTCTTACCATCCATCAAATCAGTTCCGATTCCTTGGTTACCCCCTGTGTACAGAGTAGACTCCCTGCACCCTAGCTTTATCATGACTGTGGCCTTTCAAAAGCTGACTCCAGGCACCACTAGTCGAGATCTGAACTCCCAGTCTTTGAGCTAGCAACCACCTGTGCCACTCAGCAGTACTTAGGGTTCATGTAGTGGTTATCTGATCTTGGGTAACCAATCACGCAAGGTTTGGTGGCTTAAAGTAGCATTTATACCTTAGCTGGTCTGTGTGTTGGATCCTGGGTGCAGGGATCTATGACACAGAGTGTCTCACCCAGCTGCAATCAGGGCATCCATTAGGCTGGTAATACATACAAAGGCCCCGCTTTCAAACTCGCTCACCTTACAGTTGGCAGGAGTCTGTTCTGTGCAGGCTGTTTAACCTTGGGCCATAGTGCCACTGGCTGTTGGCCGGAGGCCACCCCTAGAGACTTGCCACATGGCTCTGTCCACAGGGAAGCTTTCTACATGCCAATTTGCTTTGAGCAAGCAAGAGAGAAGAGCCAGAGAGAGGCCACTGGCTTCCAAAGCAGGATGTCCAAAGTGATGCCCATCACCTTTGCCAGAGTGGAAGTCAAGCCCATTCACACCCAAGGGGAGAGGATAGCATAGGTGTGAATACCAGAAAGCAGGGATTTGGTGTCTGGGAGTGTGTGGATCAACCCAGCTGGCAAGGTAGACACTGGCCTGTTTATGGCGGGCATGCCTGACCGCGCAGGTGAAGGGCAACCACTGAAGCATTTCCGTCTTGAAGGGGAGGAGTCTTAGAAACATCACCTACCAGTGCAGAGAGAGAACTAGAGAATGGATCGAGGGCAGGGTGAGCTATGACAAGGAGAGCCACAGGAGAATGCATCGCCACTGGCCATCCAGCCCAAGACAGACCTTGGCTAAGCTGCTTCTCTTCCTTCAAATTGCCTTTTTGTGTGCTGTTCTTGCTGCCTTTAAAGCTTTCTTAAGAGACCAGGCTGGCAACACCTCCATTTATAGAGAGGGCACTTCTCACCCACCAGACTCCATCTGCAATGTTGTCTCAGACACCCCTCCCCATAATTCAATGGCACACCTCTAGGAGCTGTGACTCCATGTCCTGTGACAAGACAAGGGCCCCAGGGTCTTTTTGATCTCACCCTGTGGGTATGCATTTTAATAAGCCCTGCAAGTGACTCTGGCAGACCCTATTTTAAGGGACCTGACCTACTCATCTCCAAGGCCTAGGCAGTGACTCTTTTTTAAACGCCAAATCATCGAGGCCGTCCGAAATCAACTCAAAAATCCCAACACCGCTGTGTGGAACTGAGCCCAACTTTCCGGCTGGGATTCGAAGGAAATCCAATAAATAAATACGTTCCTTCCCATCTCAAGTTCAGGGTCAATTGGCACCTGGGGGAAGACATTGGAGGATCAGCATGTCATCTCTCCCCAGACCGAAACTAAACTCACTGCCCTTGAGTCGATACTGACTCATCACAGCCCTACAGGACAAGGCAGGACTGCCCCTGGGAGTTTGCAGACTGTCCTTCTTTATGCGAGTAGAAAGCTCCATCTTTCTCCCTGGAACTGCTGACCCTCAGGTTGGCTGCATAGACTCTGCAGCCAGAGGGAGGGAAGGAAGGAGGAGGAGGAGGGAGGGAGAGAGAGAGAGAGAGAGAGAGAGAGAGAGAGAGAGAGAGACTGAGCTGGACATGGTCAACCTCTTCTCCCAAGGGCAAACAAAAAAAACAATTCCTCTGCCATTCTACTCTTCTTTCAGCAGCAGTAGCCTCCAGGAACTTATTAGAAGGGCAAAGTTTAGATTCTTCTCCCAGGAGTGCTGAAATATACAACTTTGAGGGCAGGACCCGGCCATCTCGATGTTAACAGGCTGCCGGAGATTCTGCGGCACACGCCAACTGGAGAACTGGGGGTCTAGCAGGAGCTTCCATGGCCCTCTGGTGAAACACTCAGCTGCTAACCAAAAAGTAAACGTTTGGAGCCCACTCGCGGCTCTACCGGTGAAGGATGTGGCAGTTGGCTTCCATACAGGTCACAGCCTTGAAAAACCTGCAGGGCAGTAGTGCGCCATCCTGTAGGGTCACTTTGAGTTCAGTGTCACATTCAAGGCAGTGGATTTGTGGGTTCATTGGTCTGCACGCTGGACACGTTGGTTGCCCCATGTGGAAACTGACCTAGGAGAGAGTACTCTCTGTATCATCCTGACACAAGCCCCTGCTCCTCCCATCCTGGCTTTTCAGTATTTGGGAAAATCAACCTTGGGGGTGGGTTGGAGAGAGGGAGAGGAAATGTTTCTGCATCCATATTAGCTTACAATCACACCAACAAAGACCAAGGAGAGGCGCTTGTGAAGAGGTCCTGTGTGTACTGTTTCTCAGTCATGACGCTTTCTCTTGCTGACCTGGAAGGAGGTGGCATTGCCTTGTTGATACTTGACAGTCTCAGAAGATTCCAGAATGCCCAGTAACTAGTCAAGGTTAGAGGCCAGTGGCTCCCCACTACAGTCAACCTTCCAGGGTTCCCCCACTACTCTGTGACTTCAGTCTCACTTGTCCAAAGCCTGCAGACAGACCTCTATGTCCTGCCTTCTTCCACTTGCTCACACACATCTAATATCCTCAGCTCAGTCCTACCACGGGGCCTTTGCACCTGCCGATCCCTCCTTGTCGTTTCGTTTGCATTTCATTTCATCCCAAATGCCATCTGCACAGACAGACCTTTTCTTACCATCTCATTGGATGGGCCTGACACTTTGCTTATCATTGTGCATCTTATTCCCCTCAAAAGAACCCAACTCACTGCCGTACAGTTGATTCCAATTCACAGTGACCCTATCAGGCTGTCTAAAATGGCCCCGGTGGGATTCTGAGACTGCAACTTTTCATCGCGGGTATGGAAAGCACTTTCTCTCTCCCGTAGAGCAGCTGGTGGTTTTGAAGTGCTGACCTTCTGGTTAGCCCAATGGGTAAGCGCTACGACACTGGGGCTCCTTCGTGCAGTTCATCAGCCCGATTTATTTTCTCCAGCACATTCAATGTCGTTGGGAAATGATGGGGTGTTTTTCATTGTTGATCTACTTACTGTCTGACTCCCCATCACGGGAATGCAGGAGGTGACTGCCCAGGCTATGTCCTCAGCACACGTCCCAGGATGGCCAATCAGCTACGTATCCAACGGCTGAGCAGGGGTTGATGGTTTGATCCCATTTGGCATCGCCTCTGAAGAAATAGCCAGGTGGTTTTCAGAAAGGGACAGTTGGTCTGTTGTTGGCTTCAGAGTTGCATAAGCACTCATTATTGAAAGGATGGGTGTATGGATGGGTGACTAAACAGGCACAAGGAAGGCTCTAAAGAGTGAAAAATGAAATGGAGACATGCAATCATCCAGGCCAAACACACTGGTGCCCTCACCCCAATGACAGCCCTGAGTCCTGCTCAGAGGAACCCAATATGCTAGCACCACACCAAATACAGTACCTGCCTTTCCTCTCCCTCGTGCTCCTGGTTCCAGCCACCCCACCCTCCCTTTCACCCTCCTCCGCTCTCCCTCCTCCCCTGCCATTATCTGACAGTCATTAGAAGCCAGCAGATAGATTCACACCCTCCTGTTGTCTTTTTCATAAAGGAATGTTAATGAAGTTCATTTTCAGCAGGGGAGGCTGCAAACTGTTGTCAAAACTCTGACTTGGCCACCCACTTCTGCGTAATTCATCACACAGGAAACCAGGGCTGGTAGGGGTGCAGTGGCTGGGTGGAGGCCTTTCTGCAGGAAAGTGGCATGACACAGAGGAGCCCTTGCCCACCACAAGTCCGTTGGTTCCAGCTGCAAAGGCGGCAGGAGAAAGGCAGTGCAATAGGTCAGGTAGAACACCTGCAGGAAAAAATGAACCTGCACACAGACTCCTCTGTCCTTGCCTGGGGGAAACTGGCATTTGCTGAACATGGGGGTTGTTGCTCCCCCCAGAACACACACACACACACACACATACACACTTTGTTAGCAGCTGTGGCATCATTTTAGACTCATGGCAGCCTCGTGTACAGGAGACACAACTCGAAGTACCACAGGCACAACAAAACTAAATCGCTGCTCAATGGTTACAGAGCTCAAGTTCCTCGTTGAGGGCCCTGCATGCACGCATGGTGGACACTATTCTGTTGCGATCCACAGGGTGCTCATTAACTCATTTTTGAAAGTAGATGTCCAGGCTTTTCTTCCTAGTTTGTCTTAGTCTGGAAGCGTCACTGAAACCTGACCACCCTGGGGGACCCCATGGCATAACCTTCAGCACTACAGCAACACACAAGCCACCGCAGGGAGACAAACAGAGAGACAAGCCTAGTGGCTTTAAGAAGACCTTATGGCTTAGCCATTTTCAGCTCAGGGTCGCTGCAGCTCAGGAAGTCCGGCTCAGCTGAGCTGAGTCTGCTGCTTGGGATCTCCGGGGCTGCAGTCAAGGTGGATCAGGCAGGGCTGTGCTCTCAACTGGAGACTCGGCTGGGCCAGGGTTCACTTCCCTGCTCCAGAAGTGGGTGGCTAGCCGTGGGTGTGTTGTAGGACTTAAGAGTGCCAACATGCTTTGCTGGCTTTTGCTCCTCACCCCAAACAGAGTTATTTAGCGCAACAAACACGGGTTGCCTCTGGGATAAAGCTGACAGCAAGAAGGGATTTTAGAGATCCTAACAGCATTCACCATCTTGGCTATGCTTCTGTTCCTTAGAAGCAAATCACAGGCCCTCCTCACTTTTAGTGGGATGGATTTATGTCTGGGTAGGATGGCTGGTAGCACAGTAGTTTACACACTGGTCTGCTCACCAAAAGGTCAGCAGTTCGAAATCACCAGTCGCTCTACAGGAGAAAAAGGGAGGATTGCTACTCCCGCAGAGTTAGTCTCAGAAACCCATAGGGTTTCCTATAGGGTCTCCACGATGGTGAGCAATCTATCAAGTTGTGAACTCAGTAAGACAGGAATCACGGAGGGTCCCCCTAGGTCTGTTTCCCACAAGGTCCTAGTATGCCAAGGACTAGGCCACTTACTTTTGCATTTCTCCCCTCCTTTATTCATGAAATCCACTCAAGAAGCAGACAGCACCCTTACCGCACCGAGGAGAAGCCTGACGCTCAGGCTGGCATCACTGCTGCGGGCACCAGGTTAATATGTGTGACCGTGGAGCCGGGGGGGGGGGGGCGGGGGCAGCGTTGTCACAGCGAGAGGGGTCTGAGGGAGGCAGGAAGAGGGAAGGGGGCAGCAAGACAAGGAGGGCGCTGCACCCCCTACTCTCTGAGATACCAGACCAGGAGGAGAGGATGGGTGTGGGTTGGGTTTTGAACAGAGAAGAAAGCCAAGAGCACTGAGTTGGATGCCCTCTATATTTTCTCAATGAAGCAGAAAACGAGGGCGTCTCCTGAGAGGGTGGGGGCGGGGCCAGAGGGGAAGCAGAGCCAAGTTAGAACAGCAGCTGTGGGGACAAGGGAGTGGGCATGGTGCCAGCGTGAGCTCCAGGCTGCCAAGTAGGGTAAGGCTGCTCCCTCCACCAAGACTCCAGCCCTGGGCTTGTTTGGGGGTGGCCCCAGGCCCTGCCTAGCCCTTTGTGTGGTCTTCAGTGTCATCACAGTGTCCTGTGGCACTGGGGACTTGTCACTGAGGCTAGGCCTCTCAGCCCAAGCAAAGTCTGGGATTCGTTCTCTAGAGCTGCTGGCACCAAATACCCCAAACTGGTTCATCAGAACATGTGCCGCCATCAAGCTGATTCTGACTCATAGTGACCCAGTAAGGCAGCGTAGAATTGCCCCCCGTGGGTTTCTGAGGGTGTAAGCCTTTATCAGAAAGCCTCATCTTTCTCCCATGAAGGGGTGGATGTTTTCGAACTGCCAACCTTCTAGGTGTAGCCCAACTTTTGCCCACTACCCCACCAGGACCCCTGGTTCTGGAGGCTCAGCGGGTGAAATTGCGCGTGAGTTGTGCTGATTCCTTCTGACAGACAACTTCCCCCAAGCTCCCAGCCACTGCCGTCATCCCCTTGCCCTTCCAGGAGTTGCCCTTACCGCCGCACACCTCCTCCTCCGGCCTGCATCTGGACTGCGTTTTTGGAGGACACCACTCTCTGGGGACACCCACCCCGGTCTGTAGAGACCTCATGTTCACTGACAACGGACCACATCCTCAACGATTCTATTTTCAAACAAGGTCAAGTCCATAGATACCAGTGTCTGGAACTCAACATGTGTTTCAGGGAAACACAATGGGATCTGTAACGGTGTACCCTGTGACACACCTCCACCCCAAAAAGATTTTAAAAGTCATGCCCTTCCTACATGTCAAAAATACCAAGGCCTTCCCCTGCCTTAATACACTCCATTGTCAACTCTCATAGCTGGGTGAGGCACTCAGTGTGATCCATCCTGAGGCAAAGTTTCACTTCAGCTGTGTACCTGTGATACCCAGACTGCAAGTTACCTGCCAGGGCAGGTTTAAAACCAAAACCAAACTCCCAGCCATTGAGGTGATGTGGAGTCGTAGGGACCTGATTCATATAAGACAGGCATTCCCATTCCAAGGGGGAGACACTGGGTTGGGAGTGGGGTTGGGGGGGGGGGTCTGTCAAAGGATTATGCGGCTGACACAGAACCAGGCTAGTGATTTGTTCTACTGTCTACAGGGCTGCTGCTAGGTCAGGGTGGAGCCCTGCTGGTAGAGTGGTTACTTATTAAGCTGCAACCCTTCCCAGCCAGCAGTTTGCAACCACTAGCCACTCCTCAAGAGAAAGATGGGGCTTTCGGTCTCTGTAAAGGGTAAGTGCTTCAGAAACCCCAATTCTACCCTGTTCTAGCCTGTCCTCCAGGGTCGTTTTGAGTGACAGCGAGTTTGGTGTTTGGGCATAATTCAGCCAGGGTTTGTGTCATTCCAAGCATCTCTTTGACTGGGGGTGGCTTTGCAGAACTTTATAAAGCCATCTATGTTCACCCCTGTAAACAGCATCACCAGTGTTGATTGCGACTGATAATGAGCCTCTTGGACCGAGTGGAACTGACCTCATGGGCTTCCAAGGCTGTGATCTCCACAGGAGAAGGAAGTCTCCTCTTTTCCCTGTGTGGTTTCAAACTGCGCACCTCAGCCCCCAGGGATCTCCCTCTCTCATACTGTGCAGAATGGATATCCCACACCAGCCTTACATTCCTAAGATGGAATAGGACCCAGGTCAGCGGAAGGGCAGTGAGCACTGGACATCCTTCAGCTGATCTGTCTCCCATGGCCTGGTGTCCCAGGCACCTCAGAAGTCTCCTCCAGCCTTCTCCGTGAAACATCTGATCATCGGCTCAAAACTCACCTGGCTCATCATCTGCGTCTCAAGGCGCCTGACTTCTCTTTGCATAAGCCAACCTGATTAGTTGGCCGATGATGTCCTTGGTGGTTACCGTTGGCTGTTGTCAAAGGGACCCCAGCCACACGGACCCCCATCGTGCACAGCAGAATGAAGTGCAGCCATCCCCATGATCGGTTTTCACTGGTTTTCAGGAGTCGGCCACCAGGCCTTTCTTCTCAGTTCATCTCCATTCAGAAACTTCTCTGGAATCAGCGAGGCCTCATAAGAGCCCACAAGGCTGTGGGCAAGCGGTGTGCTGGATGTTACCCACAAACTTTAACCAAGCATTCTGCCATCGAGTTCCTTCTGACTTGTAGAGACCCTATCAGCCCCTGTAGGTTTCTGAGATAGTCATCCCTTACAGGCCGAGCGAGTCAGCCTCATCTTTTTCCTGAGGACCATCAGGACCAGTGGTTTCCATCTGCTGCCCTTTCTACTGGTCGCTCAGTTTTGTGACCACTCTGTCACCAAGGACACGTGACAGTCTGCCAGTGCTGAGGTTCAAACCCAGACTTAACTGGTTCAAGACCCTGCGCAGGTAAATGGCCCCCTCCACAGGAACCTTCAGGAAGTGTGTGGGAGCAAAATAAAATCCCCTTCTTTCTAAATCCTATTTCTCCATCAACATTTATTGAAGCTACCTTGCTAAAGGTTCACCCAGTTCTGAAAAGAGTCTTTTAAAATGGATTTTGAGTGTTTATTTTTTCTGTAAGCTTCAAGTAGGAAGCCCTCCACTCCGGCATGCGGTTCAGGATGGCCGGTAGGAAGGCTGTGGCCTGATGGATGGAGGACCTGGAGGCAGCGGCGCTTCTGCATTCAGACCCAGGATTTCTGATGGAACACTATCAAAAGAGCCATTTCCAAGTGCTCCATTTCAATCTGTATTGATTGGTAGGAGACACAGTATATTGCCTGGAACAAATATCCAGTTACCGCAGATACAGCACATTCCCATTTGTGTCAAATTTCTTATCAGTTATGACTCATTTGCAAGTGGCCCCAAACCTAACTCTAACCATATTAGCAAAAAAAAAAGAAAGGAAATGTCTTGGCTCATCTCTGATGAAAAAGCCAGAGTCATAGGAGGACTCCTCTGGCTGCGAAACCAAAACCCAAGGCCACCAGTCGCTTCAGAAGCATAGTGGCCCTGCTTGTTACTGAAGCCTGGCACTAGGTCCAGCTCTCTGGGGAGGGACATTGGCAGTACTGGGCTTCGGGGTCAGAAGGCCTGGAGTTCAGAGTAGGCTCCTGATCCAGGACCCTGCGGGAAACCACCATACTGAAGCAGGAACTCGTCCCAGAGGTGGAACCAAGCTGACAGACATCGGAGGCGGGATGGGGGGGTGGGGGGGCGGGGGGCGCCTTCTTCCTGGCTGTGGCTGTGCTGCCAATGGTAGGCCTCTAGTTCCTCCTGGTTCTTGGCTTCCGGGTCCCTGAGCAGAGGGTGTGTAAGCCTAGTGTGTAAACCTAGTGTGTAAGCCATAGCACCATCCCCAGGGCTCTTCGGACACTAAGAAACATTCAGGCCTCAGTCTCAGTGTCTGCCGGATGGCAAAAGGACAGAGGTTCACCAAAGGAACTAGGTGCTGTCAGCAACAGAGCACCAAAGGTGACAGTCCTCTGACACTCACCAAGTTTATCCTAACCAACATAACCCCACCAGAGCCCTGTCTGGACTCACTCTTGGCATCTGCATTTTGCTGGAGACCTGTCCCTTGACCCCTATTAGCGTCCTAGCTTCTAATTCCCCAGTGTCTGCCAGCTCGGTGCCACCTCTGAATCGAGTTGATACTTAGTATGAACAGTCTGAACAGGACCATGAAACTATCTGTTCAGACTGTTCAGTCTACCCTCTACTGCCAACCCCCCATCCCACCCCTCTGCCCCTCACATAGGACGCTCCAACCTGGATAACTACTTGGCATCAGGAGATGCTAACGCCACCCCCCCCCACCCCCCGGCCGAGCAATCACCCACTCCGTCACACCTGCTGTCCCTTTTCTCAAAGCCTGCCTGTGCCCTGGATCAGCATCTCCACCCCATCTCTCCTCATACCAGGCCGCTTAGTTCCCCCCAACCCCCAGACCAACAGCTAGAGCTGCTCACAAGGCCGCACACGAAGCCCGGGGGCCTTCGCAGACATTTGTAAGAGACAGGCAAGACTGGTGAATGGCATTTTATTTTCCTTTTCCAAATTGGATCATTAGCTTCCGCGGGGCGTGGCCTTGCCCCTGCGCGAGTTCCTGGCCTGGAGGGGCTTCTTCCTGGCGAGGCTGCACTGCTTACGGTAGGCTTCCACCTCCTCCTGGTACTTGGCTCTCAGCACCGCTGCCCTCTGCTCATAGGGCTTCTTGTCCACGTCCGTCGTGGTGGACCACATCTTCCCCGTGGCCTTGGCCACCTGCACCACCGACCAGCTGGGGTTCTCCCTCTTCAGCTCCGCGTAGTGCTCCTGGCAGAAGAGGATGAAGGATGACGGAGGCCGCTTGGGTGCCTGTGGGTCGCGCTTTCTCCGCTTCCTCCTCTTGCCCCTGTAGTTCATCATCTCTTCCTGGTACCGGGCTTTGTCCAGCTTAGCCAGAGCTTCATATTTGGCCTTCTCGTGCTTTGAAATGGACCTCCATTTTTCTGAACACTTCTTAGAGAACTCTTTAAAGCCAAGGTAGGAGTTTGGCTGCTGCTCTTTGAACTTGTTCCTGTAATTCAGTAAAAAGTGGATGTACGATGAGACATTCACCTTAGGCTGTAGCTGGATTTCTTTCCCCATGCTCATCGATCATTTTCTTGCCCCTGGATTCGGGAGACTTGGAGAGCAGGAAACTTCTGTCCCCACGCTCCAGGAGCAATCGAGAAGGTCTTTTGCTTGTGGTGAATATTTCTCTCTGCAAGAGCCGCTGTGGGAGGTGGGCCTTTTTAGTAGTGGGCGCATTGTTGGGTCAAAGAGTGGACTGTGACATCACCTGCAGCCTGGCCAATCCCAGCCAGTGCCCATGGGTTCTTGCATGCAAGCACTCCTACAGGTCAGACCAGGGAGGGTCATGTTTTGCAGCTCATGAAAGTGGCTCTGGAAAAGCCCCTGAGAAAGATGTCTTTTGGACTTCCTGGAAACAGTGGGCTTTGCTCATCTGCAACACACCCATTGCTGTCAGCACATGGCCACGCCTGTGTGTTACAGTAGAGTAGGAGGAAGCTCCCTGGGGGTTCCGCAGCTACTCTGGGTGGGGAAATAGATGGCTGGGTCTTTTCCTCAAGGTGCCCCTGAGTGCCCTTGAACATCCAACCTTGGGGGCTTAGCAAGCAAGCACAGAAAACAGGCAGCACCCACCTCGCCGACGAGGGCTTTGAGCCTTGGGGTCTGCCTGCCCCTACTGTGCGATCATCAGGACGTCACCGGGGCCCTTCCGGAGGCAGGCTGGAAATAACGAACACGCGGCGGTGGCAGGGTGGATGGCTCCCGAGCTGTCAGGATAAAAAGTGAAGTCTTTCTGTTTCCCTTGAACAGTGGCAGCTCATAACGTACAAAGGGTTTAGTAGTAACTCTAAAAATAATCAGGTATGACAGCTGTGACTTGGTTCCTGTCAGGACAAAGTTGTCTAATTTAAAACCTGAGCACTTGGGCTATGAGTCTGAACTCTTCATTTCTCTGAAGAAATTGGTGGGGGGGGGGGGAGAGCCCCGAAATTTTTCTAATTAAACTTGTGTCCACAAGGAGCTAAGGGTCCCCAATCTTCAGGGGGCCTCCTAGCTCCCACCTCGGGGTTATTGCTTAGAGACCTGCAGCTACATTCCAACCAGCTGGCTTCCGGCTCTTGGCAAAAGCAGTTGCAAATGGCCTAAGAGCCTTCCCACGGGAAGGGAAAGACAAGAGGGTGAAACCTTTGGGCCTTGTCCTGGGTCCTTGCTTATATCACGCTGGGTCAAATTCAACCAGGTGGTGAATGAAGTTCCCAAGTTACAGAACTAGGACACAGAGTGTCATTAATGTGGGACCCTTCAAGGGTAACTTCTTGAAAGATCCCCCAATCCCTCACAGGTGGGAGTCAGGATTTTGATGGCTGGCTCTGGCTTCCTTTTCTCTGCACCGAATGGTTTCCTTGGGATCTCAGGGTGCAGATGGGCAGCCCAACAGCTGGGGCTGACGAGGAAACTTGCCCGAGGCTGTGCCACTTCCTGATTTGTTGACAAGTCCCTTCCCACGGCTCCAAAATGAACCTCAACTCCCATCGTCTGTAGACAAACGATGAGAATCGGTGAGTCTCTGGTCCTGAATTCTTGGCGCCATTCTGCCAGGTGGTTGGACTCCCTTTACCTTCCCTTTCCTGCAGCTGAGCCTGTGGTTTCTCATCCGAGAAATGAGCAGGGAGGGCTTCCAGGTGACATGCTACAGCTCCGTGACTGGCGCTGGAGTCTGTGGATGACCAGAAGGGCATGTGAATCTGTCTTAAAACCAGGACAGCCAGACTGTACCTTAGAAAGGAGGGTAGGGGGAAGCCTCATCATTTGGTAAAGGCCATCGTTCTTGGTAAGCAGATGAGCAGCGACATAGAGGCAGGCCCTCATGGAAATGGATGGACACCATGTTGAGCCCACCATGGGCTCAAGCTTATCAACGGTTGTGAGGATGGGGCAGGACCAGGCAGTGTTTCTTGCTGTTGTCCACAGAGAGGGTCTCTGGGAGTTGGAATGGACTCAATGTCACCAAACCTCAACAACAATGAACTGAGAAGAAAGAGCTAGGGACCTACTGACGCAAATGAACTCAGGAAGACCCCAGGGATCAGCACCGATCTCTGTGCCTCCATGGAGGATTGCAAGATAAGCCCCCACGCCCACCCCCCCCCCACCCCCCCCCCCCCGAGGTAAAAAGTCACTTAACATCTTCACAGGCACAGTGGTCATAATGATGCCAAGGACATGAACTGGTGCCAGGTCAGGTGGCACTGGTTGAACATGGGTGCTCTGTAAGTTGGAGTTGATGCAATGACAACCAATCACATCAAGGGGCTATCTAGCACCCATTGAAGAAACTTGTTTGGACAAGTCACAATGGCTGGGCCTGGGTCTTGGCCAATGGGAGTGGAATGATCTAGGGACATGCCAGAGCCTAGGCACCTTCCCTAACTCCAGCTCTTCCACCTCCTTTTGGACTTTAGTCGAGGTACAGAGAAGAAGGGGGCACACAGCACCTGCCATAGATAGGGTGGGGTATGTGGTCCAATTTGTCCAAGGTCCACACTAGTGGTTGACAGGATTTTGCTCAGTCTCCCAAGAAACACAGTAGCTTATGTGTCTCTGCACACACACACACACACACACACACACATACACAGTCTCCAGTCCTCTCACATTGGGCTCAGAAGATGGGCTCCACAGTGACCAGAGGGAGACCAGCAGATGCAGGAAAAGGTGAGCGTAAAAGATAAACTCAAAATCAATCTTTTGATGCTCTGGCGAGACTCCTGACCAGGCGGGATGGTGGAGGGGAATGCTACATCTGTTGGTGGGGTTAGCTGTCAGCAAGGGGGCTTCTGCTCATGACAGCTCGGAATTCAAAGAATGACCCATCACCCCAGCCTGTCCCATCCTCCCAGTCACCCGCTGTTTACTTCAGGCTTATGCTGGTCATCCCATGGAGTGCATCCACCCCTCACTGGCCCTCCATCCCACCCAACAGATGTCCTCCTCTCAAGACTGGATCTGGGAGAGGGAGGCAGACACACTTTTCTTAAGAGCTAAAGACCTGTTGCCGGATACTTTTAAGAAGTGGATAGAGGAGGCCCTTTCCCCCTAACTCCTTGTTTTAAAAAAAAAATGATGATGCTAAAACTCAACCATGGCCCAGTTGAATCCAACCCATGATCAGTTGTAAAAGACAGACAGACCATTTCCATGTGGTCACTCCTGATGCATGTGGTCACTTCTGGGTGACCCTGTGTGTGTCAGAGTGGAGTTGTGCTCGTGGGCTTTTTAAGGGCTTTTTTTTGCAGTAGTAGCATGCCAGGCCTTTCTTTCAAGGCACCTCTGGGTGGCCTAGAAGCAACAACCTTTCAATTAGCAGGTATAAGCAGTTTCTTTAGAGACCAAGGTCCGGTAACGAAATCTGGCTTTTGAGAGCAGTATTGGGTATGCCCTATGATGGCATAGGGGTTACTTCTTGCATTGCCAGCCACAGAGTTGAGAACAGGGTTTGCTACTCCCCTAACAGTTAGTCTTGGAACCCTTCCAGGGGCAGTTCTAGCTGATATACGAGATTGTTAGGAATCGGCATTGATTCCATGGTAGTGAGGTTTTGAGTTTTATTATGTGTCCTAGGAGGCCACCTGACGTTTCTCCTTCAGATCTCTTTTCCCATCTTCTTCACCCACTCTCTCCCCCACAAGACTTCTTCCTCTACCCTTTCATTTCCATTTCACATTGACCAATCAGGGACCCCCCCCCCCACAACAGGAAATCCAGGAAGGAAGCGGGTGATCTCCAAACATTTGTTGTCCTGGTCCCTTCACTGTGGGGTCATTTTGATGCCGCTGTCCCCCGGCTGGAGGTCTCTGCTTCACTCAAAGGTGTTCTCGCTAAAGGCCCCTCGTTCCAGGTTCCCTAACTCTCCTTGTTCCCTCCTGCACGGGGTGGTAGTAGCTCTATCTCTTGTGACAGTCCGACACCCTGTCTTCACCTTTGGGCTACCAGCCACAAGGTAAGCCATTCCAACCCATCTGCTGTTCCATGGAAGCAAGACGAGGCTGTCTACGTTATGGCCTCCGAAATCCACAGAGGCAGGCTGCCTTACCCAAAGGGTCACTGTGAGTCATGATTGACTTGATTTATTTTTTTTCCTTCTCACCCTTGTAAATCGTCTCTTTATTAAACACTCCTTGGATCATTCTAATTTGAGCAGCCCATCTGTTGCCTGCTGGGACCTGCTGGATGCACCAGGTCTCTAGCTTCCCATCACGGACAACCAGGGAGGTAGCAGAATAAAGCAAGTGTGGACAACAGCTCAAAGTAAAAGACTGGTGACCCCCGTGGAGACCCGGGGGCCCCGCAGATAGTGTCAGTCCCCATGATGCAGGAAGAGGTATCTAACAGCCCCTTGGGTGAGGGGCCAGACACTGGCCAGGAGTGCCCAGTAAGAAATACGTTAGGCTGTGTGAGCCATAGTTTTTGTCACAACTCTACTGTTCAGTCAAAGGTCACCCCACGTGCAGCATCTACATAAATGAGCCTGCTTGTATCCCATGAAAACTTTATTTATAAAAACAAGCAGTTGGTCAGATTTGACACAAGGATTGTTTACCCAGGTCTACAGTTCTCATATCAGGACTTTTGCTGTCTAAAGGAAGAAATACACTTGATGACATGACTCAGCACACCCACACATGGTTCACAGCCATAATCATTCTCATGACGGTAAGTAATATTTATAGAATTTTCAATATATTTCTGTCAGTCTGGCTTCTGTTCTTACACGCACGGAGAAAATGTCAAAGGTTTGTGGGAAATTACACAATCTTTTAGCTTGATTTTCTTTTCTTTTTTTTTTTTTTTTGGCATCACTGCTCTCCGGTGGTGGGAGTAGGAGGCCCAGCCCCACTGCTGGAATTGAACCTCCGTCCCAGTGGGCCGCAGTCCCACGCACAACCACCATGCCACCTGGGCTCAGCCTTAGCTTGATTTTCATAAACTTTTTTGAAGCCCTCTCAAGAGGGTGTGTGTGCACACGTGTAACTGTGTGTGTGTGTTTGTGTGTGTGTGTGTGTCGCATTGGGCTGCAGTCTGCAAGGTTAGCAGTTCAAAACCACCAGCTTATCATCAAAGGGTCTTCTGCCATCAATAGTTAGTCTCAGAAACTCATAGGGGAGGATCTGACTTGTCCTATCGGGTCACTATCAGTTGGCATGAACTCAATGACACTGAGTTTGGTTTTTGTAATATACATATGAATATGTACATTTATGTAATATTACATATAAAATATACATGTACAGGTATGCTCAGCTAATCCTTATAACAGCCCTTTCGTGTGGGCAGGGAGTGAGACTATTTTTATCCCCTTTGTAAAGCAAAAGGAAACTAAGCAAAGGGAGGCGACTGAAAGCAAGATGTTTTATGAAACAGCATTTAACTCTTCCTACATCTGTGACACGCATTTTATTTTCTATGACATTGTTATACTCTCTTCTCTCATCACTGAATGTAAACAACTTTCAAACGGATCTCCTGCCCCACTCATGGGTCATAATCTGTGGGTCGCTTTGCGAAGCACTCTCAAAGCCCCCACCTCTGAGATTACATGTCCCACTTGTATTGCCTGCCTGTGGCTTGACTCAAACCCATAGGCTTGAGTTCAAATCCCTGCTCTGCTGCCTACCAGGTGGGTAATGTTGGCTAGACTCCGCCTGTTGTAAGCTCTTCTCTAAAAGACCGTGAGCTAATCACAGAGATGTGAGGATTAACTGAAATAAAGGGAGTAAATCTACCTGGAACTGCCCCTCCCCTATCACATGGGTCGGAATGGACACCTCATCTCTAATGGGCAGAGTCCTGTAATGGACAGTGACACTTTACAGTGCCAGTGATGGGTAGACATCATCATAATCCATCTTGTTGATATCACATAGCCCTTTCGATGACACGCAATCAGGAGGATATCTTAGCACTGTGCTCTTCTCCCAAATCCCCCAGCTCACTTCCACTGTGAGAAAACCTGAGGTAAATCCAAATGAAGGGACATTCTACCAAGTGTTTGCCCTATACTCACCAGTACTAAAACCGAAGCACAAACAAGCCAACAAGAAAGCCTTGGCAAATGGCACAGGTGAGAGGAAGGGAAGGAAGCAGAAAAGCTCCCTGGGGTGTAGGGGGTAAGTGCTTGGGCTCCAACCGAAAAGCCAGCAGTTCAAACCCACAAGCTGCTTCACGGGAGAGAAGACCTGGAGACCTCCCTTTAAGAATTCAGTTTTGGAAACTCAACCATGAGTGGACATCCACCCACCACCTCACAGCCATAGGGAGAGTGGCAAGTAGATGCAATGCAGTGCTGGACTGGATCCAGGCGCAGAGACGGGGCATAGCACATTCCTGGGAACAGGTTTGTTTGGTTGTTGTTGTTGTTGTTGTTGTTGTTGTTGTTAGATTCCATCAAGTCGGTTTCAAACCATCATCCTTCAACAGAAGGAAACGCTGCCCGCTGCTGGGCCATCCTTGCGACGGTTCCCTGTGCTCGTCCTGATATTGCAATCACTGTGTCCATCCATCTCCCCGAGGACCTGCCTCTTTCTCAGTGCCCCCACTTTACCAAGCAGGATGGCCTTCTCCAGGGACTGGTCTCTCCTGACAATACGCCCCAAGGTTGTAAGACAGAGTCTTGCCATCCTTGCCTCTAAGGAGCACTCTGGCCATACTTTTTCCAAGTCAGATTTAGGAACAAGAGGTGGGATCCAAAGATAGGCCTGTAAGTGGCAGAGCGTGCCCCATGTGTATTTCCTCACCGGGGCCAAAGGGCAGGGGTTCGGCAGGCGCTAGCTTGAGGGGAGCTGGGCCGAGTGTCCATGTGAACTTGGTGTGCTGCTTGGCAACCTCTCAACAACCTCCCCCGGTGACACCAGTGGCACTGGGAGTCTTAGAGCCTTCACCGCCGAGCCCCTCAGGGACAGGCTTTGCACGCAGTGACAGCATCAGGGCCGGTGCTCGGCTCGTTGGTCCCAGTCATGCTCAAAGAGTGCGGAACCCTGCAACCACCCGAAGATACTTTGGTGGCGGCAGCCAAATGGGGGGCAGTTGGAACTCCCCAGCTGCTCCATGGGCAAAAAAAGTGGCAGTCTGCTTCCATAAACCCCAAGGGGATCCATTCTGCAGCCTCCCTCTGGATTCGAGCCAATTCCATGGTTGATTTGGGGGGGGGGGGAGTGAAGGGGGAGTCTGAGAAGCCTTCAAAAATCCTCATAACACAAGAGGAAGCATGGCAGCACAAGGGCAGGCAGTCCCCGAGTGAGTTACCGTGGACTAACAGTGAATTGTCTGTGTTTTGTGTTGTCCAGCTTTTGTCACTAGTAATCTGTACTATACACCATGGGGCAGTATGCCATTTGCTGAAAGTGAGCTCACATGTGTTCAAAGATGGAATGTATCAAGGCACTGGTAAGGATGGGCAGTGATAATGAAAACAACCAAGCAAATGAAAGGAAAGAAGGTCTGTGACTGATGTCGAAATTGACTTTGGACAGTCTTCAGAACAACCTGGATCTGCCTGTACCTGGCACTGGGGATCAGTGCTCCCCCAACTTGAGTCCCGACTTCAGACTCCAGGGACTGACTGGCTCTCTGAGCAAGGCAACCCCCACCTCCAGCCCCACCCACGTGCCCTTCCCCAAAGCCTGTGAGCTGCAAAGAGACTGCAGATGTCTTTAAGTTGAGGGGTTGGAGGGGGAAAGATTGCTCTGGCTTGTCCAGTCGGGCCCAGTGTCATCACCAGGGTCCTTCTGTGAAGGCAGCGTAGCACGAGTCAGTGTCACAGAAAGAGCTGTGACAGCCAGAGCCAGGGCTCAGAGTCAGAGATTGAAGGGAACCAGACTCCTGGCCTTGGAGGCGAAGCAAAGAGCCACAAACCACGGAATGAAGGCAGCTCCTAGAAGCTGGAAAAGACCAGGTGTCTCCCCTAGAGCTTCCGGGGAGTGTGCACTTGCTGACACCTGGCTTCCGGTCTAGCAATCCCCATTTCACACTTTCGACCTGCAGAAGGGCTGGATCATAAATGTGTGCTGTTTTAATCCACTAAGCTTGTGGCCATTTGTTTTAGCAGCAGGAAACTCATGTGGTTATCCTTCTCTTCTGGCCGGTGGTCTGTAACTCTATTCTTAACCACTCTTGGGTGTGGAAACTTGAGCTTCCGAGCTTATTAGATCAATTGGTGGGGAGGGAATGTTATCTACTCAACTTGACACACTTCGCTCACTTGCTGACTCATTAAGTCACTAATTTACTCATTTGCTTACCCATTAATTCACTCTGATGTCCTTGGAGTGTGTTCACTCACTCCTGTGCTCATAAAAGCAGAGCTAGGTAAACAGCTGCTTTGTGGCCAGAGTAGTGGACGGCCAGCAACGGGCGGCCCCTGAGGGGTGGATGTGGTTAGCAAGGGCAGGGGAAAGGAACTGCGCCATTTACAAACAGAGCCTCATTGACAAGGAAACTGGCAGAGAGAACATGCAGAGAAGGAGCACAGAGAGAGGGCATTGTGTTAGTCTGGGTAAACTAGAGAAACAAATTCATAAATATGCATTTGTATATAAGGGAGAGGTTTCTATACAAGAGGAACGGACATTGAGAAAGCATCCCAACCCAGTCCAGTCCAAGTCCCTAAGTCTGATAGTAGCCCATATGTCCAATACCAATCCATAAGTCCTCCTTAGACTCACAAAGCACATGCAATGACGCCAGGACAGTCACAGACAGTGGGTGCAGAGTCTCGTGTATCCAGTGGCAGTAGAAACACCTCAGTGCTGGCAGGGGCCTCACTGTAGCTTCTCAAGCATCTCAGCACTGGTAGGGATCTCTACATGGCTTTTCCGGCTTCAAAGGTCTGGATCCATCAGGGTAAGCCCATGTGACTTCACCTCCAGGATGTCTCAAAGGGAGTCAGCCATGCATCTTGTCAATAGAACAACTCCAAAAGACTGAACCGCAAGTCTCTCAACTCCAATATCATCAGATTTCCCAGAATTCTCAGAGAAAGCCATGCCCACACAGAGGTCTCATTGGCTGTCTTCAGACTGACAGGCTAGACTCCACCCCTACACACCCAATCCTGAAATTGACACAAGAGTACATGACTGCCACGGGCCTCCTGGAGACATCTGACTGCCTCATTCTTGTCACCCCTGGGAAGCCAACTACAGTCTTGCTTTCCCCACAATACTGGCTACATTCCAGCCTTATTCTGGAGTGGTCTTCTGTGTCTGCCACATGGTCTCACAGGTATGAAGTCGCTGATCTAGACGAGATTGGGGAAAAGCGACATGAGAAAAGAGGAATCCTTCTCTCCCCAGTTTATCAGGGGCCCCCTCCTCCTCCCCGTGGCTGCTTCTCACGGTGGAGTACTGTCTGCTCAGCACTGGCCCAGAGAGGACCCCAGAGAGGAAGAGCACCTCTCTGTTCGGTGCCCAGTTCTGTGCTGAGACCTCTTCTATGCCCCTCTGACTTCGACTTCCTACGTGGACAGTGGCATGTGCAGCTGCTCACCGAAATGCTGGCGGGGCGAGTCCGACCAGGGGTGCTTCAGAAGGGGGTCAGAAGAGCCACTGTGCCTGAAAGATCACAGCTTCTGAAATCCCCACAGACACCAGCTAGACCGCAACTGCTGCTTAAGAGCTCCTGGGGGGGCAGCCGCTGGTCTCCTTTTAAAACCGATGTGGAGACTGAGGCAGACTCCTTCCAGGGCCTGGATCCCTACTCCACACGGCTTCCTCTGCGGACAGGTTCATCCCTTGATCCAGGTTTTCCTTGGCTGCAAGGAGCCACAGTGTGGCCAGCAGCTACCGCTTCTGCTTCCTCTGGATACTATAGGTCTCTCACATCTCACAATGCCCCAGGACACACGTTGCAGGACCAGGTAGAGGCCAGGCGACCTCTACCAAAGTGAAGACCCAGTGCCACCTGCCTCTTGTCTCACCAACTGCTGCTGCTGCTGTCAGTGGGAGCTGCTCAGCAGAGTGATCCCACCAAGGACAGGGCACAACACCATTCCCATCACGCATTATGAGCTGGACTGTTGTGCTCCACAGAGTTTTCATTGGCAGATTTTTCACAAAAAACACATGGCCAGACCTTTCTTCTTACTTCACGTTGGTCAGGGTCTCCCACGTGGGAGGCAGGAATTCTTCCAGTGACCTTGGCATCCCGCAATGTTTGGCCCAGCTAGCACAGTGAGGGACCTTTCTCCTGCAGCGGGTTTTGGGGGCGGCTGCACTCTCAGGCAGAGGGAGGGGAGGGAGAAGCAGGGCATGGGGGATGCTCAAACCAGCATGGCAGTCAAGTGGCAGGCCACCACCGCAAGGGAGGCTCTTCAAGAAGCCATCTGCAAACATTTCCTGGGGCTGAGTCGTGATCCAAATGAAATCCTCAGAAGCCCTCAGGCATGGCCGTCCTTCCGGGAAGGGGGCAGGCCCTTTTCTGGGTCCTGCCTGCCAGTGGCAAGACTGAGTGCACAGGAGGCCAAGGAGAGAAGGGCAGGTGACACCAAGTGGCCCAGGTCTACTCTGAGTATCCCAGAACACCTGACCTTTCACCTCGGAAGTCTCCTGTCACCAGCACAGATGCAGGAGTCCTCCTTTCCCCGGAAGACCTATACTAGACCGCCCTGGGATCTGCTTGATCTGTGTGTGATCTGGAAGACACTGTCGAAGTTCTGTCCTGTCTCTTTTAGGTCATAAGCAAGGGAAGAACTGACTTCCCATTGGTGAGGCACTTTTTGTGTGTCAAGCAGAGTCCTACACTTGTTCTGTGTATGGGCAGAGTCCCACATCGTACGTGGTCTAGGTAGCAATTTGTCCCAGTGCGGCTGGAGAAGCTGAGGTGCAGAAAAGCCCTGGCCATGCTGCCTGCAAATGGCTGGTGACCATGGGATTCAGGGTTCCCATGCAGCTCTGTCTGCCTCCCTTAGCCCTGCCGGGGAATAGCATAGAAGATGAACTAGATGGGCGGCAGAGACCTAAACCAGGAAGGATCCCAGGGTTCATGAGTGCTGGGGTCACCCAAAAACAAGTTCTAGAGATGCTGTGGGTGGGACATAAGGACTGATAATCACCAGGTTGAACCCACCAGCTGCTCCATAAGAGAAAAACGAGGCCGCCTGCTTCCTCCCGTGCAGAGTTAGAATCTCAGAAAGTCCTGTCCAGGACCACTACGAGCTGGAAGAGACTCAGTGGTAATGGGTTGGGGTCACCAGGCCCTAAAGGCTTGTGTCTTTTTTGCTGACCCATGGGGGCTGCAAGGCCCAAGGGTGTCACCTGCCTCTCTGTAACCTGTCACAGGGACTCGGGCTGAGGATAGAGACTGGCCATCTGAGGGTTTGGCTGCTGGACCAGGCAGAGCCTGTGGGTGCACTCTGCCCCACTCAGGCCACCCCAGGGGAGGGCAGATGTCAGAGGAACAAGAGGGAAGGTGGCGGGAGGCAGAAGTGGAGGAAGTGCTCCCAGGACATTCTTTTCCTTGGCTCTTGTCCTCATCAAGCAGCAGCAGTCCCATCAGCTGATCCACTCTTTGGGTCAGGTAGCCACCCTTGTGCAATCAGACATGGCCTGTGAACCATGCGATACACAGGACTGCCTCTTTTAGGAGTTGTGTGTTGAGGGATGGCAGGGGGAGAGAGAGAGACTGGTCTTTAGTGACTTCCCCAGTGTCAGTTGCCTGGTCAATCCTGTCCATGGTGACCCCGTACGTGCTCCCCAGTGTTCGTAGAGGCTGATTTCTCAGAAGTCCTTCACCAGGGTTTCCTTTGCAAAGTGCCTCTAATTCAATGGTTCTCACCTTCCTGAGGCTGTTACCCTTTCATATAGTTCCTCATGTAATGGTGAGACACCGCCTACCCCCCCAACCATAAAATCATTTTCTTTGCTACTTCCTCACTATCATTTTGCTAATGTTATTAATCGAGTGACCCCTGTGAAAGGGTCGTTTGACACACCACCCCCCCCCCCGCAAAGGAAATGAGACCCACAAGTTGAGACCTGCTGGTCTAGAGGGTCGAACATTGGCCCCATAGCCACCTAAGAGGTAGTTGTATGGCTCTGCTGTTGATGCCCTCTTGTTCCAGGTGGGGAAACTGAGTCCTCGGGAGAGGAGGTGCTGCTCGAGCCTCGCCCTGGTCAGTGGGGTGTGAGGATTCTGACCTTCGCTCTTATCTCACGCCTCCTCATAAAAAGCATGGGACAAGGCACCCGGCCGGAGGGGAGTGCCTAGCACAGGAAGGTCCACCTAGTCCAGCAACTTGAAGGATCGCAGTTGGCTGCAGACCCCATGAAATGGGTTTTTCTCCCTTTGGGAGCCGAGTCAGCTGTCACTGACAAGAATGGCCTTGTTAGCCTGGACCTGAGGGAAGAGGCACTGTGGCAGACCAAGTCCAGGGAGTCAGGGGGCCACGGGCAGGGTGGGGGTGGGGAGTACAAACTAGACCGAGCAGCAGGGGTCAGCTCTGCAGAGCCAGTGGCTTCGGCTGAGCCCTACGGGGTGAGTCATGAGGAGCTGGGAAAGAGTGGAGCGCAGTAGTCACCGGGGGAAGTTGGCAAGGAGGTACGTTTCTGAGGACAGATCTCGAATGCTTTGACAATAGAAAAGGCTGTGGGCATTTCTAGAGAGTGTGGGCATCTGACCTAGAAGACCTCTGCAATCCCCACCTTTGAGGATGAGCTGACAGCAGCAAGGGGCGTCATCAGAAAAGATGGCCGCTGATGCTAGCGAAGGACTGCCATTCACTCACGCACTCACTCGTTTATCTCCTAAGCGTGCTTAAATACAGTGCTCTTAACTCTTCTCCACCACTCTCTGGAGTAGCTGGCGCCCCCCTGACCTCTGGATCTTCCAGACCAATGCTCACAGCTCCCTGAGCGCCTGCTGCCAGCATCCTCCTGCCCCTCCCACCCTCGCCACCATGCACTTCTGCCCCCACCAGCTGGGTTTTGCATTCTCCGAGAACCGGTCGGGTTTGTTGCCAACTCTCTTCCGTGCCAGTCATTCTTGTTATGGTAATTATGTGATTTAAATTAAACATCACATAAACTGATGAAATATGAGTGCGAAAGGAAATATAGTTGTGTCTATGGAAACGAAATTGAGTGCTTTGGAAGGGCTCCATGAAAGAAAGTCTCTAAGATGGAACTGCTTCCTAAAGATTAGGTGTGAGGGAGACAACTGCACCCACTGGACCTGGCTCGCTCACTGCTGCATTCCTGATGCCCAGCACATAGTGGGCCCCTCAGGAAGCATTCGCTGAAAGGACGAACTGTACCATTGGCGGTGGAGAGCCACGGAGTGTCTCTAAGACAGAGACACAGAGAGTGCACCCATTGGCCCATTCAAAAATTGGCACATAGATGTACCTGTGAGTGCATTATATGAAAATGGAATGCAGAAGCAACCTTTGAGGAGTCGGCAAACTGAGAGGCTGGCAGGCAGAACCACGGGAGGAAGATGGGCCGAGCTTCTTCCGAAAGAACCAAACCAAAGCCAAACTCGCTGATCCCAGGGAGGGAGTACAGCTCTGCGGCACAGAGGGTAAGCCGGGGTCAGACTGCACTGAATGGCAACTGGTGGGGTTGAACTTCAACCGTGATTTTTGTCATCACAGTATTTCACATTATTTATTTCGAGGTAAGAGGTGGCAGACTCTTAAATGTCCCTTCAACTTGTCATGTGATTCGCCTTCATGTGGTGGATGTGGGCACTCACTCCCAAAGTCAGTCAAGGTCAATGCAGAGCATGGCATCTCTCTGGGTAGTACTAGGGGAGGAGAAAGGGCCACAAGTGTTATTTTAGTAAGCATTTGCTAAAATATATCATAGTCATCTGAGAGTGGATAATTCTGGGTTTTTAACAACATATATATGTGTGTGTGTGTGTGTGTGATTTTAGTGGAACTCTTTTTTTTTGGGGGGGGGGGCATCACTGCCCTTTGGTGGGAGTGGGAGGCCCAGTCTTGCTCCTGAGAGCTGCTGCTGGATTTGAACTGCCAAGCCTGTGGGCTGCAGTCCCGAACTCAACCACTGCGCCACCGGGGCTCAGCCCTTTATTGGAGCTCTGACAGCTCTTCTAACAACCCATACATCAATTGTATCAAGCATCTTTGTACATGTGTCGCCATCATTATTTTCTACACATGTGCATTCTGCTTGAGCCCTTAGTATCAGCTCCTCTTTTTAACCCCTCCCCCTCTCCCACTCTCGTGACCCCTTGCTAAAGTATAAATTATTGCTATTTTCATATCTTACACCAACTGCTGTGTCCCTTCCCCTGCCATTTCTCACACACCCCCCACCCCGACCTAAATTTTTTTCAGTTCACCGGCCAACTGTATCAGCTAAGAGCTTTGGATGATAGGGACCATCGAACTTTTTGGCAAGCCAGACACTGAATACTTCTGAATTTCAGGTCATAACCTCATACTCTGCTGGTTCCCTTGAGAAAAGTGTATACCTGTACATATACAGAGAGATGTGCATCCAGGAAATGGCTCACCCCATTGTAGAACTGGGCAAGTTCCAAGTCCATGCATGAGGTGTTAGACAGCGGGGTCGGGTGGGGGTGTCTTCTGACATATGTAGCTGCAGAGACTGATGAACTCAAGATCATCGACAGGCTGCTGGATCTAGAGCTGCGTGAATCCCGGGCCAGCAGATCAGATGGCGCTCAGGATTGGGAGTCTGGCTGTTGGCTCGAATTCAAAGAACTAGAAATAGGTGAGCCAGATGCAGGAGGCAGCCCCAGCAAAGAGCAAACAAGCCTTTCCACAGCATCTACTTACATTGACAGCAAGCTGCACCCTCCAGGAGAGCTCGCCATGGGAAAAACCCAGGTTCTAACTGCCACACGGAGACTACAGCCAAGTTAGCACGAAACTTTCATGATCCTTATCTCATGGTGGCATGAGACCAGCCTTAGATAATATGGCAGCAGGGCTGTTCCCCAATAGAGTTTTATTTACAGGTCATGAGTCAAAGTCAGCCTGTTTACAGGGAGGAACCCTTCCCGTGTGCCAGGCACTGTGCTGTGTGGCCGGGGCCACCAGACCAAAGAGGATCCCATCCTTGCTGTCATGGAGCTCACATCTGGAAGTCATCAAAGGTGATTACAATTGGGTGTGCCCAGAACCATGGGGGAACACTCTGAGACCCTGAGGGAATTGCCACTCTTATGGGGCAGGCAGAAGGAGAGGATAGGGGAAAGTGACATTCAGTTTGAAGTGTGAGGTGAGGAACAGTGTCTCGGGGGAGGGGATGGGCCAATGGAAAAGGTTAGTGGGAACAGTGCCTGCACAGGGAGACATAAGCATATCTGGCATGTTCCGGGACACACAGGCCTTTCTGTGTAGCTGAGGCTCACGGGAAAATAGAGATGGAAGACTTCACATCCAGCGCTACAAAGCCTGGCCTTTACCCTTGTGTTAGTCCGGGTAGACTAGAAGAACAAATTTCAGAGACACGCATATAGGTATAAGGAAAGGGTTTATATACAAAAGAAATGTGACCCTCAGAAGGCATCCCAATCCAGTCCAGTGCAAAGTCATAAGTCCAATATTAACCCATATGACCGAAGTCAGTCTATAAAGTCTGCTTCTGACTCAGGATGTCACAGGTCAGTGGGTGCAGAATTCTGGTGCTGGCAGGGGTCTCCCCATGGCTCCTCGCTTCCAGGCCTCAGGTCCATCAACAGCATGCCACTCCAGCTTCAGAGGCCTGTCTTCATCAGGGCTAAGCTGTGTGGTCTCTCCACCGGCTACTCCAGGCTCCCAGCCGCTGCCATTCTGTGTTGCCTGTGGTTAATCATCTCTCAAACTAACTTCCAACAACTGAGGAAGATAGCTTCTCATCTTCACGAGGGAAATACCGCGAGATTTCCCTGGAGTCTCAGGTGAAAGCCATGCCCACACAGAGGCATCATCAGCTACTCAATGGCTTCCTCCTGATTAACAGGCCAGACTTCACCCCTACATTTCAATTATAAAATTAACATAAGCACATGACTGCCACAACCCTGGGCTAGTGGAAGCCCCTGCTAGTTTTCCAGCAAGGCAAGGTTTTAGTCAGCTCACGCCACAGGGTACAGAAGATGAACAGTCAGGAATTCAGAACTTGGGCATTTTAGGTCATGATGATGACCTGAGAGATGATGAGGTCACAAAGTGGGGAAGACTTGTCCACCCTGAGCCGTGAGGGCTGAAGGTGACATTGGGCTGAGGCCTCGGAGGGAGCCCTAATGAGCAGGAATGACTGGAAGAAAGCTGTGCTTTGTTCTGAGCATAGTGACCAACCCCAAACCCTTCGTAAGTGGGAATGGACTCTTTGTGGGCTGACTAGGATCTCCCAAAGCTGCCCGCACATCTGGCCCTGGCACGGACAGGTGCTGCTTCCTTGGGAACCAGAGACCGCAGAGGTCAGGCTTCTGTGCAAAGAGAAAGAAGTCTGGATACCAGGGAGGCTTCAGCACCCCAGGTCCAAAATAGACTTATCCTGATCCCAAGCGCTTGCCCCCTGGCCCGAAAATATGCACCGGTGGGGCTTCTCAGGAAAGGAATTTATCTTCATGTAACAGGACTCCTTGACTAGCTGAAAACTGACCTGGAAACATCTGTGACGAGCCTATGCATCGGGGCTAAATCCACATAGGTTTGCTTGAGGGGTGAAAGGGCATTGTGGATCAAAGGGCAAAGGCTGGCTTCCAGCAAGGTCCAGGGCCCTATGCCCATCCTTGATCAATGTTTACAGAAGGATTCACTGGCTTGTGTCTTCCCCCAGAAGGGGCAAAGATGGTTGGGGGAATGCAAGATGCCTTTGGGGAGACCAGGTGGCGAGCACCTCCCATATTTCACATTAGTCCAGGTCAGCCTGGAGTATGGGACCTTGGTGTGTGCTGGACACCGGGCCCCAGAGCCACGTCAATGCTGGGTCAGATCCAGGCTAGGGACATATTCTAGACAAGTGCTAACACCCCGTAGGAAGGAGCCCTGGTGGCACTGTGGGCTGGGCATTGCACTGCTAACCACAAGGTAAACAGTTCAAACCCACCAGCCTCTCCATAGGACCATGCTGAGGCTGTCTGCCCCCCTACAGATTGACAGTCTCTGAAACCCCTACAGAATGGCTATGAGTTGGGATTGACTCCAGGGCAGTGGGTTGAGGTTTGAGTCATGCCTACAGGAGGTGCTCAAGGACCAGAGGCATGAGGTGCTGTGACGGGGAGGGGTTGAGGCTCGCACAGGGCAAGAGGCACTGCCCTCGAATCTCCTGGCTGACAGGCTGCAGAGACTCCCCCTAACTACGGAAGCACAGTAGAAGCAGCTCCCACCAGCAAGCAGAGTGCCTTGTACACATTTGCATGTGTTTGGTGAACGCGTAGTTGAATGGGTGAACCACGGAGTGCTTGGATGGATTTCCTCACGAGGATATCCATTTTCAGGGACGAAGCTGGAGTTTAAGTCAAGATCGTCCAACCCTCCTTTCCCTCCGCTGGCAATTAGCAATTCCTCGCAAACTGTCACTTGTCATCATCTTGTGGGGGTGCCGCTCAGCACCCTGACATCCTGTCGCCTCACTAAATTGCGTGAAGCTTGCTCATCCAGACAAGCCACCTTCAGAAGAACTGCTTGCCGCACAGCCCGCTCCAAGCACCCCTATTACCAGGAGAAAGGCTTCCAGCTTTCAGCAGAGGAGCTCAAAAACCGCCTTTTCCACAATCAAGTGCATGCATTAACGGGAGTGATTTTTTTTTTCTTAACCCAAGCCATATTCCATTAATGAAGCCCCATTTAGCGGAAGTCAATTTACCAAAAAGAAAAAAAATTGAGCATAATTGCTTAAATACATTTTATGTTGTACAGCAACTGCAATTTTCTGGGCGAACTTGGAATTCCCCAGGCCCCCCGTTGTGAAGTTAATGTGGACAGAAAGGTTTGAAGGGGAAAATCTCTCTTTGTGCTGCTCTCCTTTAATTACGATTCTAACAGGGAGCAGAATGCAAGTGGATCCTGGGGGGCTGGAAAGAGGGAGGCAGGGCAGGCCCAAAAAGGAACCCAGGATCGAGTCCCCTTGTTCCTCTGCTGCCATGTGCATCCTGCATGTGCAAGGAGGTATCGTTTCGGTTCTATTTTATTGCTCCGTATTGCTTTCGTGACTGAGTGTAGAGGCTCTGAGCAGGCAGCCGTGGCTCCACTCCTGCCTCGGCCAATTCATAACTGTGTGACCTTGAGCGAACGTCTTAACCTGTCTGTGCAACTGTGTGGTGTGGTGGGAAGAAGCATCAAAGCGCAGGAAGTGCCAATACAGAGAAGCACTGAAGAGTAGTGAATTTTCTTGCCTCGAGAAGTGTGTGTGTGTGTGTGTGTGTGTGTGTGTGTGTTGAGAGAGAGAGAGAGAGAGAAGGCTGGCAGACGTTAGACCAAGAAGGCCATTTCTGTGAGCAGAGAGAGTGCCATTAGGTGCAAGACTTAGAGGAAGTGAGTGGGGGGAGCCTAGAGAAAAGCCTGGAAAAAGGCAGGCTGGGGGCGGGGGCTGGGGGGGGGGCATCCAATGTGGCTGGAGCGTGGAGAGGAGGCAAGGAGAAGAACATTCGCTCCTTGAAAGCTATTAGGCTAGAAGAGTTCCTTTACTTTGATGCCAGGTACCAGCGATGATTACGTTGTGTTTCATTAACTCTTCATGTTGGGAGTCTTGACCGGGCTTGGGGTTTGGGAAAGGAGGCTTCTAACTGGCAGGCTGGCAATTCACATTGACCCGAGACTCCTCAGAAGAGAGGTCTGGAGACCTGCATTTGAAAGGCACCACAGTGACAACCCCAGAGAATGCAATCATTCCCTGGGCAGCACCAGAGTTTGGAAGCACCCACCTTGCCGTTAGGTTGCGGTGTCTCAGCCCCTTACCCCTGGGAGTCCCCTTCAGCATTATGACAACTGGAAGCGAAGGGGCCAAAGTCCCTGGGTGCTCTGGATTGCCCAAGCAGCCTCAGAGGCCCCTCAGAATAAAGACTGGTATCCTCCTTGCCCAGGACCAAAAGCCGTCACACACCCCATGGAGCACATGTAGTTCTGTCCCGACACACCCACATCAGGTCCTCGTGAGTGGGAGCCCACCGGAGGATAAATGGTTTGGATTTATTCCAGTATAATTTTCTGTAATTTAATGTACCCAGTTCCGAGGGATAGTTCTTTCAAACTTTGATAAATGTTTAGACTCCACATATCTATCATCTTATTCAAACTGAATGGCATTTCTATCCCCTCTGAAAGGTCTCTCTGGATCTCCTTCCAGGTTGTCCCCAACACCACCACTGAACTTCTGCCCTGCAGCCGCTGACCCCCTGTCTCTCATGATAGGTTTGTTTTCTCAGCTGTTGGGAAGAGTGGAATCCATTTGGGAGTCATGGGATCCCCAGGGTTTTCTTGGCCTTCATCTTTTCTGGAAGCCAGTCCCCTAGCCTTTATCCTTTGAAGCCGGCGAGTGGCTCTGGAATGGCAACTCTTTAGTTAGCAGCTTCTCCAGTGGGCTCCTGAGTCCCACTGTCCCTTGGTCATCTGAGCAGAACCAGGCAGCATTGCTCGCTCATTTATCAATAGTCGGCCCTGCTTGTTCTGGGTTTTTGAGCAAAGGCATGACACTGTCTATGCAGCCAAGTCTAATGTGATGATGACACCAGGGGAGCCCCCAATACCTTCATAAATTCAACGAGGACTCTCAGATGTTCAACAGATAGACCCGTGGAGGTAGTGCGGGAGCAGAGAGGCACGGGGAAATGGTTATCAGGTGCCAGTGGCAAAATTAAAAACCACTCTTGATGCCATCAAGTCGATTGGGAACCAGGGGACCCTGTAGGGCAGGATAAAACTCTTCTTGTGGGGAGAGCTATAGCTTTTTGCAGAAGTAGAAAGCCTTGTCTTTCTCCTGCAAAGTAGCTGGTGCTTTGAAACTTACAACCTTGCCTGTTAGCAGCCCGATGCATAGCCACTACACTGCCAGAGCTCCTGAGAGGGTGATGAGGGAAGATATTGCTTTAAGGGGCACTGAGAGTCTATGAAAATAGATAAAAACCATTTGTTATTAAAATATTGATGATGATTGTACAATGTGACGAATGTAATTAATGTCACTGTAAACATGGTTGGAAGCAGGTAAACATGATTAGCCTTGAATCAGCATGGTGAGTGAAGCCAAAGTACAAATGTGGTGGTCCTCACCTATGTAGGAGAGGTGACTGTCTGGAGACCAGAGTTTACAGTGGTTACCGAGGGGTGAGGATGCAATGGGAAATGGAGAGTCCCTAATTAGGAAGCACTGATTTTCTGTGGA
>PVJH01019247.1:0-43263 GCA_004026705.1 Nesogale talazaci | reverse complement strand
GATCCCCCCACCCCTCACTCCCCTCCCACTCCCCAATCCCCCCTACCCCACCCCCGCAAGTGGGGGCTGACTCAGCAAGCCTATGTAAAACACAGTAAAGTATTACATACCTGTTCTTATGTTTGCGCCCTTCGTTGCAGCCACTGTGTCACGCCAACTTCTTGAACGCCTTCCTCTTTTTGATACCTCTCTTCTCTTTCCTTCCAATTATTTTATTGTGGACTCTTACATCTCTTACAACATCCAATACATCATTTGCATCAACCATATTTGTACACCTTTTGCCATATTCATTTCCAAATATTTTCCACTTGAGCCCTTGGTATATCTCCTCATTCCCCCTCCCCCCCTTTTTTAATGAATCATTTTATTGGGGGCTCATACAACTTCCATCACAATCCATACTTACATCAATTGTATGCAGGCCACATTTGCACACTTGTTGCCATCATCATTCTGAAAACATCCTCCTTTCACTTAGGGCCCCAGCATCAGCTCCCTATATTTCCCTCCCTTCCCTCTCTCCCCCATGAACCCTTAGTAATTTACAAATTGTTACTATTTTTTCATACTGTACACTGTCAAATGTGCCCCTTCCCTCATTTCCCTGTTGTCCATGCCCCAGAGAGGAGACTACATGTAGATCCCTGAAATTCCTTTCCCCTTTCAATTTCACCCTCCTTCCACACCCCTGGTATCACCAATCCTACTACTAGTCTTATCCTAAGTTCCCCATGTTTTCAACTTCACTGTATATCCCCTGGTCCAGCCAGACCCACTTGGCAGAATCAGAATCATGATAGGAGGTGGGAGAAAGCATTTGAGAACTAGATGAAAGTTGCATATTTCATTTGTGCTACACTGTAACTTAACTGGCTCATCTCCTCCCTGCAACCCCTATGTAAGAGGATGTCACTTCACCTGGTGATGGGCTTTGGGTCCCCAATCTACACTACCCCTCATTAATAATGATTTAATTTTAGTTCTTTTATACCTAACACTGGATCCCTTCAACGCCTTGTGGTCAGACAGGCTGGTGTGCTTCTTCCATGTGGGCTTTGTTGCTTCTGAGCTGAATGGCCATTTGTTTACTCAAATCTTTAAGACCCCAGATACTATATCTTTTGATTGCCAGGCACCCTCCACTTTCTTCACCACATGTGCTTATGCACACTTTTGTCTTTAGTGATCGTGTCAGGAAGGTGGCATCTTAGATTGCCAATTAAACAGAACAAAATATTTTTGCACTGAGGAAGTACTTGAGTGGAGGTTCAAAGACCATCTGCTATCTTACTACTAACCCTTTATCTACTTCCCCATCATCACTGTGTTAGTCCAGTCCGGATAGACTAGAGGAACAAATTTCAGAGACACGCATATAGGTATAAGAAAAGGGTTTATATTCAAAAGAAATGTGACACTAAGAAGGCATCCCAATCCAGTCCAGTGCAAAGTCATAAGTTCAGTTCAATATTAACCCATACACCCGCAATCAGTCTATAAAATCTGCTTTCAGCTCAAGAAGTCACAGGTCAGTGGGTGCAGAATTCTGGCACTGGCAAGGGTCTCCCCATGGCTCCTCGCTTCCAGGGCTCAGGTCCATAAACAGCATGCCACTCCAGCTTCAGGGGTCTGTCTTCATCAGGGCAAAGACGTGTGGTCTTTCCGCTGGCTCCTCCAACTTCTCCAAGGCTGCATCTTGTCTCTTCCGTGATTAAGCGTCTCTGAAACTAACTCCCAACAACTGGGGAAGATAGCTTCTCATCTTCACGAGGGAAATATCGCGAGATTTCCCTGGAGTCTCAGGTTAAAGCCATGCCCACATAGAGGCCTCATTGGCTACTCAATGGCTTTCTTCTGATTAACAGGCCAGACTCCACCCCTACATTTCAATTATAAAATTAACATAAGCACATGACTGCCAGGGTCACATATAAATATATGTACCTATGTACATACTTTCATTTGAACCTCTATAAATGCCCATTATCCTCCAATTCCTTTCTCTGTTTCCATTTACTCTCCTCTTGTCCCACTGTCATGCTCAGCCTCCATATGGGTTTCAGTATTTTCTCTCTGTTACATTAATCTTAATCAATCTCTATCGGATTTCTCTCACCTCATCACTGATTTTGAATCAATTGTTATTCTCTTTTCCCTGGGCTGGTCAAAATCACCTCCTTTCCCTCTCCTACCTCTCTCCCATGTCCCCTAACCTGGAACCATCATTCCTGTCATTTTCGCCTCCAAACTGTTTGTCCAGCCTATCCTGTCTAGATAGACCTGCAGAGGTAACAGTATGTGCCAAAAAAGGCTTCCTAGAATGAAACAATCAAATAAAATAAAACAATGATAAAAACAAGCAAACAAAACCCCTCTATGTCATATATATATATATATATATATATATAACGTATAAAACAATAACAATATAAAAACCTGTAAATAGTTCAAGATCTGTTGTTGACCTCCAGGAGTGTCCCCTGGTTGAGTTGGATGGGGTGTCACACCCTGGCCCCAAAGTATATTCTTGGCACTCTATCTGGAACTCCATGCTCTATTGCACACTTAGTATTTTGCCATGGTGTGCTTGTGTAAGACAGGGTATAATCCTGAACCTCTTTCTCCATCCTGACCTGATAGCCCATGGGTCAGTGAGGATAGCTGTACTTCATAGTGGGCAATCATATGTTCCTCTTTATGCATCAGCTGTTCTGGATGGGAATAACATCCTGAAGACTCGGTGAGCCAGGATGCACTCCATTCTTTCTTCCTTCCATTTCATTTGTTCTCATGTGCTCTGGTTGGGCATGTCTCACTCTCCAAGCTTCAGTTTCAGTGCTGACCTCCAAGGCAAACTCCTCTGGTGGAGAGATGGCTGCCCCTTTAGTTGGGATTGGGGTTGTATGCTCAGACCCCTCCACTGGTGGCCCACTCCATGCCATCATGCTGCATTCACATCCTGGGTCACTGGATTTAAGTTTGGTCCCTCATTCCCTCTGGAAATATAAACAATACGCTCCCCTTGGATGGTTTAGTACCATATTCCCTTTCTAAACATCGCCATTGGGAAAAAGCTGTGCTATAGAGAAAATTCTGGGTCCTGGTAGTATGACAGGGGCCAGGTAATATGGCAGGGGCCAGATCAAATCCAGGGCTACATATAGTAACCAACTAGGGGGGAGAGGCAAGGAGGGCAGATGGTGATGTGTAGATAGCTCTCTTCTTTATTAATCACAGTGTCCTTTTCCAGGGACTGGACTCTTCTGACATGTCTAAAGATTAAATGAGGAAGTCCTCCCACTCTTGCTTCTAGCATGCACTTTTTTCAATAATTTTCTCTTTAGTTTTTTGGCAGTTCATGGTACTTCACTAGGTATCATGATATTCTTCACTAGGACAATAATTTAAATGAATAGATTATTCTTCTGCCTTCCTGTGTCTATGTGACTTTCATAGGAGTATGAGATGATTAAACATAGCATGGTTTGGTTCTGATGTATCTACGTCTGCAAAGTAACATGCTTGCATTTCAACATTTGATCCAAGAGCAAGATTATGGACACGAGCAAGACAAAAGTCTTGACTATTTCTAGCATTTTTATCATGATGCTTATTACCAATTGGTCCAGTTTTGAAGTGTCTTTTTGTTTGCTTTATTTACATTGAGTTGTTACCCTTTTTGAAGGCTGCAATTCTTGATCTTCATCACCGTGTATTAATTTAGGATTTAAAAACCTTTCAGAATTAAGTTTAAATCCAAGCATATCATTAAATATAAGTTATTGAAACAACCAAAATTGTCAGATAAACATTCCAGATAAACATATAAATTTTATATAGGAATTTAATAAAAGACCATTAGGAACAACTCTTTTCCAATAAGCCAAATAGCACAAAATTATCTCATAATGTAATATAGAATGTGAAACTTTTTTGTCTATAGAAGATATAGAAATCATAGACAAACCTTTCTTAAAAGCAAAGCAAAACAAAAACAAAACTGAGACATGAAAAATAAACCTGTATGTGCTGAGCTCTGGTGGAGTAGTGGTTGTGTGTGGGATTGCAACCCATAAGGCTGGCAGTTCAAATCCAGCAGCAGTTCACCAGGAGCAAGGCTGGACTTCCTACTCTGATCAGGACAGTGATGCCATTAAAAAAAAAACAGAAGAAAAATAAACCTGTTTAGATGTCTTCTCTCTGAGATACTATCAAAATTCATTTAAGCAATAATACAAAATTTACACAAATTTTATTGCAGAACAGTTTCAAAACAGAAAAACATACTTTGCGTGATGGAAGTGTAATGAAGGAGCTGACTGAGGTTGAATGGCTTGAAGAGATGAGTCAGACAAAAGCAGTGATATTCTAATGTATTTATTTGGATAGCTGGGAACATTTGAATCTTTATTCTTAATTGGAAAATACTATCATGTCAAGGAATTTTTTAATGCCCCCAGATTGAAAATGGAATTGTGTGAAATGCGAAAATTTGATTGATCTAAATTTTAGCCTAGATAAATATAAGCAGTCAAATAGCTTTTATTAAAAAAATCACTTTATTGGGGTCAGCTCTTGTTATGATCAATACATACATTTATTGTATGCAGGCCATATTTTTTACATTTGCTGCTTTCATCATTCTTGACGCATCCTCCTTCTACTTAGGCTCTTTGTATAGCTCCTCATAATTTCCCTCCCTCCCTACTCCCCCTCCTTGATGAATCCTCACTAATTTACACATTACCATTATTGTGTCATATCACACACTGTCCGATGTGTCCCTTCACCCACTTCCCTGCTGTCCGTATCCCAGGGAGGAGGCCATATGTAGATCCTTGCAATTGGTTCCCCCTTTCTACTCTACCTTCCCTCAACCCTCCTGGTATTACTACTCTCACTACTGGTTCTGAAGAGATCATCTTGGATTCCCCATGTTTCCGGTTTCTATCTGTTCCACTGTATATCCCAAAGCCAGATTTGTAAGGATCATGATAATGGGAGGTGGGAGGGGGAGAGAGGAAGTATTTAAGAACTAGAGGAAATTTGCATATTTCAATGTTCCTACACTGTACCCTGACTGTAAGGGGGTGTTGCTTCACCTACCAATGGACTTTGGGTCGCCAATCTGTACTCCCCCTCATTTACAATGATAGATAGAGTTTTTAGTTCTTTAATGCCTGATACCTAATCCCTTTGATAGATTATTGTCACACAGGCTGGTGTGCTTCTTCTATCTTTTAAAAAGCATATGGGGAACAAGACAGTTAATGATAAACTTGTTTGGAAGAAGATGGTTGGAAACATTATGAAGACTTAAATAAAATAATTGCAATTTTCTTCCACTGAGTCAATTCTACAACATAGTGATCTTCTGGGACACAGTCAAAAGACTTCCAATGGTTTTCCTACACTTTAATATTTATGGAAACTGATGACTGGGTCTTTGCTTCTGCAGAGCTGCTAGTGAGAACTAACCCCTGCTCCAGCAGTAGTAGGCAATGCTTTACCCCTGCATCACCACCGATCCTTGACTAGATTGAAGGATGTAAGGTCACTTTATATTTTGTAAAAATGAGTACAATTTTTAGTATATTAGAGATGATATTAAAGGAAATAAATTTGGGAATTTCTGGCAGAAGAATATTTTAAGTATACAATTTGGGAATTAGTGCAAGTTTTTACTTTCATTTGGTTATTATTTACTTTTGAATTTAAGTATTTTTTGAGTTATTACATCATCCATTATCCTAATATACTTGTCTTTGTTTAGTTTCACAAATTTTAAGGCTTAACAGAATTAGCATAAATAAAAACAGGGTCTTTATATTGACAAAATACAGTTCTCTAGATTGTTATTCTGTATCAAATTTAAAACTATTTTCTCTATTAAAATCATTCAAAGTTACATCTTTATTTATAATAATGTCACTTAACCTGACTTATAAAGTGTACAATCTTTTCCACATTAAAAATAAGAGATACACTAATAGTTATGCTCACTTCAGCATTCAGTACTTTAGTAGGTATAACTCAACTTCTAAAAATGCTAACTATTCAGTTGCAGTGTCTGCCCTTGTATTAGTTTTTTTTTCTCACAATCCCCATTTACATCCAGATCATTCTAAATTTGCTTGGTGTAACAAGAGCAAATTTGAGAATTTTTTTCCCTTACAGCTCTTTCCTGGCTTTCAGGTTATATTCAATCCAAACTAAAGACAAACTCATTGCCATAAAGTTGATTTACATTATATCTATCTATCTATATCTATGTATCTATTATCTATCTATCATCTGTATGTCTATCTGTACACACATATCTGAGGGTTTTATTTTCTCACCATGCTTGTTCAATCCACATGTTCAGCAAATACTCAGAGAAGCTGGCTTGTATGATGAAGAATGAAGCAGCAGGATTAGAGAAAGACTTTTTAACAACATGCAAAGTGCAGACGACACCCCCACCTTTTCTGAAAGTGAGGAAGAATGGAAGCATTTGTTTATGAAGATCCAGAATGCAGCCTTCAATATGAATGACAACTCAATGTACAGAAGACCCGACTCCTCACAACTGGATCAATAGGTAACATCATAGCACATGGCAAAAAGCTTGAAGTTATCAAGGATTGTATCTTTCGTGGCTCCACAATCAATGCTCATGGAAACAGCAGTCAGGAGATCAAAGACGTGCTGCATTTGGGCAAATCAATGATCAAGATCATATTGGAGTATTGAAAGAGCAAGGATATTACTATGAGAACAAAGGTCCATGCACTCCAACTGGCCTGTGGTCTTCCTGCATTCAGCATGATTGCATGCGTTTCATCAGTGTGAAGAGTTCTTTATATATTGGTATTGACATATGAATTAATACCAGACTTATGGGCTTGGACTCGACTGGGTTGGGATGCTTTCTTAAGGTACACTTACTCTTTAAATCAAATTTTCTCTTATACCTATATGAGTTTCTATGGATTTGTTTCTCTAGTCTACCCAGGAAAACGCATAAGGCCAGAGTGCTCCTTAGAGGAAAGAATGGTGATACTTCATCTCACATACTATGGTCATGTTGTGTGCAGAGACCAGGTTCTAAAGAAGCACATCATGTTTAGTAAAACAGAGAGGCAGTAAAAAACTGGAGATGGGACTGAGCCCCGGTGGTGTAATGGTTGCGCGCGGGACTGTGGCCCACAGGGATGGAGGTTCAATTGCAGCTCACAGGAGCAAAGACTGGACCTCCTACTCCCACCACCAGAGGGCAGTGATGCCTAAAAATAAAAAGTGGAAGGCTCTGGAGGAGAAAAATTGACACAGTGCCTGCAACAACGAGTTCAGACATAAGAACAATTGTGATGATGAGGCAGGACCAGAGACTGTTAATTCTGTTGTGCATAGGGTTTCTGTGGATACACACACCCACACACACACACACACACACACACACACACACATATGAATTGTTCCATGTATTTTATGAGAAATAGCTGGTACATTTGCCCCAAGGAACTTTCATTAAGCTGTCAAAAGCTTACTTGATAGCATCTTTATGTATCTTTCCATACCATTACCTATTCATTTTTGTCATGGATTTTATAGAAATATATTGTCAATTTTTTATTAAAACATTTTATTATGGACTTTCACTATTCTTGTTAAAGTCCATACATTAATTGCATCAGGCCTGTTTGTTGCCTTCATTCTTTTCTGGACATTTACTTTCTATTGAGCTCATGGTATCAGTTCCTCTTTTTGACTCTCCTTGCCCCACTACCTTCATAACCCCTTGATAAGCTATAAATTATGATTATTTTCATACCTTACACCAACCGCTGTCTCCATTCCCCTATGTTTTCTGTTGTTCATCCCCCTGAAGAGTTGTTTATTATGTATTGATCTTTGCAATCAGTTCTCCCTTTCTCCCTTCCTCAGCCTCCCTTCCCCCTACCCATTGATATTGCTATTCCCACTCCTGTTCTTGTATTCCATGTATCATGAGTCCTCATTTTTTTATCTATGCCTGTGCATATGTTGCGGTCAAGTCGGAATTGAGAAGCAGCTCTGGGGTCATGATAGTTCAGGGTGCTGAAGCCTCAAGGAACCAGATGGATATTGTGTGTTTCATGAATACTCTACTGCCCCTTGCTTGACTCATCCCTTCCCTGTCACCCCTCTGTGGGGGCGATTGTTCCATTGTCTACAGGTGATTTGGATCTCTGTCCAACCGCCCTCATTCTCAAAAATATGTTTTTATTTGTTTGTTGTGTATCTGATGATGGCTATGACTCCTCATGATCACACTGGTGGTGTGCTTCTTCCATGTGAAATTATTGCTTCTCTGCTGAATAGAGGCTTGTTTAGCTTCAAGCCTTTAAGACTGGAGACACTTTATATTTTAATAGCTGGACACCATCCACTTTCTTCTTCACATTTGCTTAATATATTTATGTAGGTACACCTTTATGTTTACCTTTATCCATAGACTTATTTCCTAGGTTCTTTCTCTGTTTCCTTTAACCTTCCTCCCACCCCACTTCCACTTTCCCCCTGTTTCTCCTTCATAGTGCTTACTCTTCGCTAGTTTCCTGTTGCCGTGACTCTCCAGGATCTATGGTGCTGCATGTTCACCACACCTTTTTCCTTCCCACCCTCACACCTCAAGTCTTCCCAGAACATATGTTTGATATATTCAGCAGTTTGATATATATACGACTGTTTCTTCCCCTACCTATCTTATATAAGTAGTCAAACAGACTGTGTTAGTCCATGTAGACGAGAAAAACAAATCCATAGAAACTTAAAAGTGTATAAGAGTGTTTTATATAAAGGGTAATTATATATTAAGAAAGCATCCCAACCCAGTCCACTTCAAGCCCATAAACTCAATATGAGACCATATATCGGACACCAATCTTTAAAATTCTCTTCAGACTCACAAGACACCTACAAGGATGCTGAATGCAGGATGATCACAGGCCAGTGAGTGGAAAGTCTTTGGGTTCACGGGTCACCACATAACTGCTCCGTTTCCCAGAGCACAGGGTCTATCAGTATGGTATCATGTGTTTTGTCAGTAGAGGATCTTTCAGGGGGTGAACATGGCCAATAGAAAGTATCCAAGGGAGTGAGCTCAGAGAAAGAGTGTCTCCTGTCTCCAAGGGGGAAATGCAGGAATTCCCAGAATCCTTAAGGAAAGGCCATGCCCACACATTGCCTCATTGACTATATCCTGATTGACAGCTGAGACTCCACCCCTACACTGTTAGTACTCAGATTGACCCTAGGTTATGTAAACAAAAGACTGAAAAAGAAAAGTGTAAGAAAAAAAAGAGAGAGAGAAAATATATACATAATCCCAGGTCTGTTTGTTTACTTCATGACTCTCTTCCCAATGAATACGGGGGAACTCCAGGAGATGTCCCTCTCAGACCAGAGCCCATTGGGTGGAATCTTTAGGGGATTCATGGCTTTTCTTTGCTCCAGGTGCTGGTATGTAATGTTTCTTTCTTAGTTTGCCACATTGTGGGGGATTCAAACTACATAGCCTACCCATCATGTGACCCCAGAATTGCCCTCTGTTGCAGTCTGCCCCAGCACAGGGACAACATGACATGAGCTGTTGTTGACCCCACAGTCCCCTCTGTGTTCCATCAGCTTCCCACTGGAACATTGTCCTTGGGGTCTGGTGTGCCAGTATGTGATCCAGTCCAGCTGTCCCTTTTCTTCAGTCCTGGTATGTGTGTGTGTGGCATGCTGGCCCCTCTCCCCAACCTGTAGTTTCAGTGTTTTTACCTGTCATACCTATCCATATGAAGGGGTTCAGTTTACCTCTGCTTGGGGCCAGTGCTGTAGCCTATCTTTTCATGCATAATTCCACATGGCCACGTTGACCTCATGATTTGGTGCACTGTAGTAGAGTCTGCATGCTCACTCCCAACTCTGTGAATACAAAACCAATACTCTCCCCCTGGGTGGGTTAATGCCCTGCTCCCCCATTGCCCATAGCTCCCTCCCCTCCCCTCTTTCCCTTTTTTTGTGTTAGACCAACCTATACCTCCTAGACTCTGGCATAACCTCCTTCTGACTCCCTGTACCTCAAACCAAGTATTGTGATATGGGTGTCTTCTCTTCTCTACCTATTTTGCTGCTTACACCTACCTCAAGGGACTCATTCTGTGTTTCTTATTGTGTGATCAGTTGACATCACTGAGCATAATTTCCTCCAACTCTTCCCATGAAACCGCATGTTTGATGCAATCATCAGTACTTTTTAGTGATGCATAGTACTCCATTGTGTGTAAGTGCCAGAGTCTACTGATCCACTCATCTATGAATGGAAACTTTGGTTGTTTCCAAGTCTGTGAATGTGAACTGCATGACAATAAACATTGGAGCGCATATGACTGGTCGTTGTTTATTTTATACTTCAGGATATATGCCCAGTAGGGATAGCTGGGTCATAAGGTAGATCAATTTCCATTAGCACAGTATTAGCAGAGCGCTTTTCCATAAAGGCTGTACATATTTATAAGACCTCCAGCAGTAGTTAACTTGGTCAATAGACCTGCATTTTTCTAATAGCTAATGAATGGGAACATTTTCTCATATGTTTTGACCATACGGCTCTCCTCCCCTGTGAATCTTCTTCAGTTTTTTTTTTTTTTTTTGCCCACTTCTTCAAGGGATTAACTGTTTTTCTCTTTTTGCAGGTAAGGAGTATGTTGTAGTTGTGTCAGGCAGAGTTCTCTTAGAGAAATAAAACCAGGACACCAGTAATTCTTTGTATATATTTATATAGAGAGGAAGGTATAAAAGATAAGAAAGAAACAGTTAACTAATCTATAAAGCAGTACAGATTGCTTGGTGCAACTCACTTGTGTGAGGCAGCTATAAGACTGGCAGTCCTTCAAGTCTTGAGGGCCGCTGAGTAGTCCTCTGTAGGCTATCTGATCACAGGCAGCAATCAACAGAGCAGATCATCAACAGTCAGCCAGATGACAGAGTCCAACAGTCCCCAGCTTAAGAGATGCATGTCCCAGGAGCGTGGCGAAGTAGGGCTTGAAGAAACCCCAATTCACAGCTCCACAGTGCACGATTAGGTGTCCCATGGGTAGTGTTGCTTGGAATTCCAGGCACAGGATGAACAAGGCAGCTCTCTGGTCCCAAGATCTGGAAGCAAGAGAGAGGGCGGAACTCGTTGAGCCCTTCCTATCACTGCCCTTCAATTCATCCCATGTGTTCATTGACCATGCGGTGACAACAGACTCAGAAATCTTCTGTTGCCATGTTGGCATAACAAACCTACCCATCACAATCCACCCCTTGCCAACATGGCACCTGTATAGGTCACATAAATATTTAGTAGGTTTCCCATCTATTTCACTCCAAGGGACACCATGATTAAGTAGCCAATGCCATAATTCCACACAAGACAGGCTGCTTTGATTACCACGAAAGCCTCGTTGTCTATTATAATCATGTCCACCCTGTCTCTGTTGATTCACTGCTGACACTTGCCCTCTGTTACCACGGAGTCCAATCAGCCCCATCATGGGCAAATGTCGGAGTTCACTTAAGGCAGTTCCCACAGTTAATCCTGGTGCACACAGCAAAGCAATTATGGGAGTCTTCAAAGATGCGGGGTCCCACATCACAAACTTATTCCTTATGGTTGTAGTGAAGAATATATCCTTAGGGAATATATCCCCCTTTTGGGGTCTACGGGAGTATCCTGATAGATCCATTCCACCATAGCAATTTCCCTCAGCTTTTGGATGCCTTCTTCTACAGTGTACCAAGGTAGGTCAGGCACCTCAAGTTGGTCTAATCTAGGCCATCTGGCAACCCATGCCTCAGTGAAACAGCCAAATAAGGAGTTGGTTCCTCTCTTAGCCTCTCTCACTGAGACATTGAAAGAAGAGTCTGTGCTTAGGGGACCCATATCCAGAAACTCAGACTGACCTAATATTACATTTCTTGCACCTGTATCCCACACCCTCAGTAACCATTCCCAGGGATACTCCCCAAGCTTTTGCTTGTACGTATTTGAAAGCTTGAGCAGTTCTTTGTGAGTATAGCATACTTCTTCTTGGGTAGCCATCTCGGCCTCACCCTTAGGAGCTTTCCTTGCCTTAATCTTAGTTATATGTCTAGCAGAAACTATCAATGGTGAGGGTGTTTCCTGGGTGTTCTCAGCACTATCTTGTAAGGCATCTCCCTCAGGCAATGGTAGAGATGCAGCCCCACCTGGCGTTTCACCTTGAGTAGGTTGGTTGATCTACTCAGGTGTGGGTTGTTTTGTTGATAGTAGACTACTATCTTCAGCTGGGACAGGTAGATCTAGTGACTGGGCTGGTTCACTTGTTTCTAATGGTGGCATAATATCCTCCTCTTCTGTATCATCAGCCCATATATTCCCATCCTATGTTTCAGGGTCCCAATTTTTTCCTATCAATGCCCTCATTTTGGCTTCTGACACTGCTCTAGATCTGCCATTCAGCTGACGTTATAATTCAGCCACTCACATCATGAGGCTTTGGACCTGGTTCTCAGCAAAATCGGCTCTTTTACTACAGCAAGAAGGCTCTCCTTTATAGCACAGACAGAAACCTTCATCTCTGTGAGTCGGCAATTACGTGCTTCTGAGGCCCTGAGGGAATCCCTCTCCTTAATCACATAGTCCATTGTAAGGAGGACCTGCCAACCAGCTTCCTTATACTTGGCATCTTGACAAAACTGCTGGAATATATCAGTCCTATGTCTGAATAATCTCTCTGTGTGTAATCCAGCAGGGAGTCTATTTTTGAGAATGAGTCATGCGCTCTTGAGAAGAATGTGAATTATTTTTCATTTGAATGGAAAGCTCTCTATATATTTATCATATTCAGTTGCCTACTTGTATTGTTTAGCTCTGTAGCTTCTGCTGAGCTTCATTCTCAATTACCTATCTTTCTCTGAAAGTGGTTTATTAAAGTCATCTACTATAATTGTTGAATCTGCAATATCTTTTTTCTTTATGCTTTGAATATCATGTCAAATTTCGCAAGTCTCTCTTTAGATGTATCTATATTTATTATTCTCACTGACTCCTGCTTACTTGATCCTCTCCCTATCTCTTTTCATGGTGTGAACCTTGAGGTCAATTCAGTTTGAGATACGTATTGTGGCTCCTGCTTTTTATACGTTGCTGTTTACCTGGTTTGCTATCCACCAGCCATTTATTCTTAGTTTATTCATGTATCTGAGATTAAAATGTGTTTCTTGCAGGCAACAGATTGATGGGTTATGTCTTCCATGCCAGACAACAATTTTTTTAATATAGTGTAGAAACTGAGACCATTAACATGTAGAGTTATTATGACGATCTGTGGATTCATTGCTGACATCTCATGCCTTTTGTGTTGAGTTTTTTTCTATCATACTTCACATCATTGCTGTCTTTGTGGGTGGTACCTTTATTGCCTTATTTGATCTCTGAGTCATGTTATCTTGGTGATTTTGATCAGCTCATTGGCTTCTGGTTGGTGTTGAATTATATGATGTTTTTCTGTTTTTGCTTGGTGGATGTTGGTCTTCTGGCCATAATGAGTTGGCAAGGATCTTCCACAGGTTTTGGTGTCTTACAGCAAATCCTTTGATTTTTTCTCTTATTCTTGAAATCCTTACCTCTCCTTCCATCTTAATGGGTAATTTGGCAGGGCAAAGGTTTCTTAGGGAGGTGTTTTTCTCTTTCAACTTTTGAAAGATGTCACTCCACTATCTCCTCCTCTTCATGTTTCTGTTGGTAGGTCTTAGCACAATCTTACCTGAGAGCCATTGTATACAATTGTCTTTCTTTTTCTTGTTTCTCTTAGAATTTTTCTCTTGTACTCAAAATTGGATAATTTAACTATTATATGCCTTGGTATGTTTTTTTGTTTGTTTTGTTTTTTGTTTGTATTTTGGGTATCACTGTCCTCTGGGGGTGGGAGTAGGAGGCCCAGTCTTTGCTCCTGTGGAGCTGCTGCTGGAATTGAACCTCCATTCCAGTGGGCCGCAGTCCCATACACAACCACTATGCCATTGCGGCTCAGCCCTGCCATGGTGTATTTTTTGTAGGGTTTAGTCTAATTGGTGTCCTCTCTGCTTCCTATATGGATGTCTGATTCTCATTTATTAAGGTGGGAAAGTTTTCTTCCAGAAATTCCCTTGTTAGTTTAGCTGTCAACTTTTTCTCTGAGTCTTCTTTCAGTAGACCAATAACATGGATGTTCTTCCTCTTCATAGAATCTGTCAACAATCTCAGGTTTTCTTCTGTCTCATTTATTATCTTTTCTAACTATCTTTCTCATTTGCTGAGGTTGATATGCCTGATTGTCTCATTTGCCTGATTTTCTTCATCATTGATATGATTCTCATCCTTCTCTAGTCTCTTTCTGTTATCCATAATCTTGTGTGTAGCTTCTGTTATTTCATCCACTAGCACCAGTATTTCCTAAAGTTGCAAACACATCATCCCCTCTATCATGGACTCCAACTCACCTATCGTTGCATCCTTAGTCAGGGTAGCTTCCCTCATCTCCTTTATTACTCTACGCACCTCTCTGCTTCTTCTATCAGAATTGTTAGCATTACTGTTGTGGTTTGTCTCGCGGAGTGAAAAGAACCCAGGGAGAAGGGCGCTGCTCCCCCAGGTAGATGCCTTAAGTAGACAGTTCCTATGTGGGGGTGAAGCCATGGCTTTCGGGAGCTCTTTCGTCTCTCTTTTGAGAGACGTCTAGTTCCTGTGATGGTAACCAGGTTGGGGGGCCCTGCTGGGTGGCGACCAAGTGCTGCAGAAGCCGCACAGCTGGCAGGAAATCCCTGGTTTATGACCCAGATGTCCAGGGCTTTGGAGCAAAGTAGATGAGTGGTATGACTGCCTCCTGGATGAAGACAGGGGTGCATCATGCCTTTGTGGGGATTTTCCACTCACCAGATTCCTCTCACTTTACCTCTGGTAAACCAAGCTCACCAATCTTCTCACGTATGTGCTGCTTACTTGTGTGGCAGCTTGAAGCTCCTTGGTTGCCACGTTTTTCCTGAATATGTTTTCAAACCTAAACAGTGAGCCTCCTGACTTTGGGGGCTGAATCTCATTTTTGTTTGTTTTCCTATCCAGTTGAGTTTATAGGTTAAGGTTCACCAAAATGACAAATGGCTAATTAAATAAAAATAAATGATGCAAATAATAATATTAATAATAGCAAAGAAACATGATGGCTAGTTACAAAATTCAGTCTAGGGTTTCTGGTTACGTATGCATTTTTTAATTATCATTTCCCAATTTTCAAAGCATTTTTAGCTTTGTTCTTTTATGGTCAGCACATTTTTAAAGATTCATAACTTGCAAATATCTGAGTATCAAAAGTGAAGAACAAACCAGCAGTTTTACATAGTCTAGCAGCCCATAAAAACACAAGTAAGCAGATACTGTAAATCACTAACACAGTACACAAAGTTTCTCAGAGCAGAACGTAACTGCTGAAAAGTGCTGTAGATATAACTTGTAGCAAACCTTTCAAATAAAACTCTATTAATCTTAATTTTTACTGCTACATTTATCAGAATTAATGCATGGGAGATTATATATGTGAGCTATTTATATGATAATGAAATTGTGTAAAATCTGTAGTATGCACAAATCAAACATTTATATTTTCTCCCTTTCTTGCTGTGCTTGTTTTGTTAGATTTGAGATTTGTAATTTATTTGTACATGCCATTTTTATAAATAGGAAATTATAGTCTATATAAACTATATTCAAATGGAAGCCATCTATAAAGACTTCTACAGTTATTTGCTGATTCATTTATCTATTTTTGAAATGTATTATAGGTATCTACTACATATAATTATATTTGATTGCGTTACCAGCAGACAAGCCCTAAAAAATTGCACTTAGAGTTTGGGTGTATCATGTCTCAAAACCTGTTCAACATATGCATTAAGGTTTGTACCCATTTAAGAAAAATGAGAGAATGATATTATCTTTTGGAAAGCAGAATATCATCAGATAATGCAACTTTCATGTTAAAAAGGGACTTTTTATTTTCATATATGTCAAATTTATCTATCACCTATTTTGTCTTTTGACTTACCATAGAAATATGAATTCTACACTGCTACTTTATTAGTATAATTTTGCCATTCATATAAAGTTTTACAGGAATTAGTTTACTTTTCTTCTTTTTTAAAATTCTAAAATGTTAACATTTTAATGGAAGTTATTATTAAACCACTCCTACTTTCTACCAAAATCTTCTCCATACTCTTAGGAATTCTGGCAGGCAGAGAAGATAGTGAATATTTGAGAATAATATAATGAATAGCAGATAAATTTTGTATTTTCCTATTCTTTTACAATTTGAATTCTTTTCAACCAGGGGCAATGATTTATCATTCTTGCATATCGTCTGTCTTTCATGGCAATATGCTATTTGGCGTAAGGTACCTTGGTGTCATCTCAATTGCATATCGACCCTCTCCGGATCCATTCTTAGAACTGTAAGTTTCAGCTCCTTCTTGCAGCCTCCATGTCGAACCATATCACTGAGAGTTTTCCTTATTTTTTCTGTTATACCAAGCATGATGATCTTTCCCAGGGACTGACCTCCTTCCTAACTTGTCCAAAGTTAGGGAGATGAAGTGCTTCCATTTTTACTTCAATAAAGCATTCTGACTTTCTTTTTTCCAAATGGCTTTTTCTTTCTTCTGGCTCCCTAAGACCCTTCTAATATATTTTGCCAACATCATACTTCTATAACTCACCACCATCAAGTCAATTTTGCCTCCTAGGTGCCCTGCAATACAGATTCATTCCTCCTTCCCCGGTGTTTCTTTGATCATTGTACAGTTCTCATGTGTATACAAGGTGATCCAATGTAAATAGTGACTTTCCTTAAGGGCATCTCAGTCCTCTGTAAGGAGGTATTGTGCTGCATTTTCCCCAATACAATAAGTACTTTGATTTCTTGATCACTACTTCCATAGACTTTGGGTGTTGATTCAAGTAAAACAAATCCTGTAATTACTTCAATCTTCCCTGGTTTACAATGATGTTTCTTGGTCCATTCATGTGAATTTTTTTTCTGTCTCTAATCTCTCAGAGATGAGTTGCCTATTTCTTTTACTTAGTTTGTTCTTGTTCTGGAACCTCTGCCTACACCTGCCTGCCATGGGTGACATTCTGGTATTTGAAATCAGATGTCATATAGCTCCCAATATCACAGCATTATGTAAGTCACCACAGCACAACAGACTAAGAGGCAAGTAGGGCTAAAGTTATATCTATCTATATGTCTTTAATAAAATTTATATGATTAGGCTGAGCCCCAGTGGCACAGTGGTTGAGTGCGGGAGGGACTTTGGCCCACGGGTTTGGCGGTTCAAACCCAGCGGCGGCTCTCCAGGTGCAAGGCTGGGTAGCTCCCATGACCACCAGAGGGCAGTGATGCTCCCCCCTCAAAAAAGTTATATGATTAAAAGTCAAAGTATTTATACATTTTAGTCATAAGTTTCTTTTCTACCCAGTTCTCTCTCTCTGGATATTGAACACAATATTTGGAAAAGGAAGGGATTTGCAATCTGCTAGTTTCTTCTAATAAACCCTACAATCATTAAAAAGTAAATAAAATAAAAGCTCGAGGCATGGTGATACCAAGGGCTCAATAGAAAGTGAATGTTCAGAAAATAATGATGGCAGCAGATGTACAAATATGTTTGCTACAATTGATATGTGAATTGTTATAAGATCTATAAGAGCTCACAATAAAATTATCCTTTAATAAAATTAATTAATAAAATAAAAGTAACCAAAGCCTGATGCTTTAGAAAAATTTTAGTCTTAAAAAAACACATTATTCGAAAAAGGCACACTGATGGACATAATAATGCTCCCTTGATGTGAGAAGACAGGTGGACTCTGTAGGGGTCCAATTTCTAAAAGCTCTGTGATTTGTTGGAGACAGACAGCCACAGAAATTGGGGGCTCTTCAGGATCCCACAGGCAAAAAATCATGTAATTGATAGTCACACTGTGAGTAGAATAAACATTTGATTGCTATTAAATTCTAATAATCATTATGTGATATTACTTTAAATTAAGTCATTGGGACATTTTTGAAATATGTGTAGTATTAAGATGTTTTTAAGTTATTACAAGAGTGAATATAAAAGTGTAGTTTACATCAGAACAGCTATTAATTGCAGGGAAAGAAAAAAGTTTTCTGTCTCTCTGCAGATATTGTTACTTAGACAGTATATATGGATATATGCTTATTATTTTCATCAAAGGTATAGACAGTTCAGTGCATTGAAAACAATTGGCTTTCATATAAGCTAGTTTACTAGAATTAAAGTGAGAGAAATAAAAAAAAAGTGAGAGAAAAATGTAGTTCAGTTACTTAGTGTTTTATTTTCTTTGATTATTTTTGTCCCTATGTTATTTCTCTTTATAAAGGGTATTTTGACTGGCATTGTTTTGTTATGTCAAGCATACAACCCCTGCCAAATTTGCCAATGGCAAAAGGTTGTTTGCTGCCAATTGCATTTTTAATATTTTGTTTAACTTTAGCTTGTAAGAAAAACTACATGATTTTTAAACAAATCACACCAATGAGTTCTAATTGTTTTGCCCTGCAAATAATTTGTTTTCACAAAGATCTCATTGGTGTGACAATTACTGGAAAGAAGTTAAGGCTTTAAAGGTAAATGTGCTATGATCTTGCCTATAACTAGACCTGAAAAGTAAAAGAAATATTTAATTGCCTAAAGCATATTAAACTTGAAAGGAATTATTCTCTCTTCTCTATCTCCTTTTCTCTGTATATTGCAGATGTTCTGTGTAAAATCCAATAATTACAGTATAAAAGGAACAGACTCCAATAAAGGTAACAAAATTCTTTGCATCTCTAGTTGCATGTAAAAGAAAAACTACTTGAAAAATCTACCAAAAAAAAGTGTATTTTGTCATTAACTAATCTCACTATAAACCTGGGTGGAATCTCCTTAATTAAAATCCAACTCAATATAAACTTGGTCATTCATATTGAAAATCCAAAAACTTTAAAAAAACTTCATTATCTTCATAGAGTCTGTCTATAACGTTCTTAAATAATTGATTCACCATATACAATGTCTGTTTCTAACTCACTTGCCTGGAATGACAGTTTAGTTATAAAGCATACAATGAATATATTTTAAATGTATTTATAAATATAAGCATTTTACTGCATATAGTATTTTAAATAAAAATGAAGCTGATAGAGAAAAATATTATAAATCTTATATCTTCCAAATCTTATTTATATAGATCCTCTTCCTGATCTATCTCACAATTTCATATACTGAGCATTAAGTATTTAGGATTATTTTGTTGAATGGTTTGTTTGAATTTTGTTTTTAAGAATTAGCCATGCATATGTCTTCCAACATGGAACACAAAATACCTTGTTACTGATTTAAAATATTTCAACAAGCACCATCATCTGTTTGACCAATAGGAACGTTCTGCACAACAGAACAAAGCATAGCTCGAGTGTGTGACACCCTCACAATTGTTTCTGTGCTCAAGCTCATTATTACAGCCATGATGTCAATTTAAATAACATATTAGCATAAACTGATTTATATTGTTTTTAATTCCCTTCATGTCTCCTCTGTTCAGTTCATCTTAACCATCACAACAAAATTGAATTCATGAAAATCAAGTTTTCAATCTAACACTCTTCTGCTTGAAATCTCTTTTAGTATTTCTTAACTTTGATGTCACATGTACTCAGATCTGTTTTTGTGTCAACATCCAATTGAAAGTTTTAAAAGAGTACAAATATCAAGGGCCTTATCACAGATCTACTCACTCAACAGCACAGGGTGATATGTTCGTGTGTGTGTATGTATACCTAAATGTATATATTTAGATTTTCATGGGCTATTCTTATTTGTCCAGTTAAATATTTCAAATGTGTCTCTAAAGATTTTGGGGCAACCATGTTAAGATGCTATTTTTTAGCTATTAAAAATAGTCTACATTTCATTTTAAATAAGTGATTTCTTCTATTTATTTTTACTATTTAGTTTGCTCCCCCCTTTATATTATAATAAAACTGAGCAAACAAGCTTTGATCTAGACTATGTGAAGACTTAAGAAGAATTGATGTGTTTGCATTGTGGTGCTAGTGAAGAGTATTGAACATGCCACAGACTGGCAGAAGAACCAACACATCTGCCTTGAAAGAAGTACAGCAAGCATACTCCTGAGAGGCAGGGATGATGAGATTTGTCAGAACTACTTTGAACACCAGCCTTTGACAAAGAATGTCATATTTGCTAATGTTTGGGTTAGTGAAGAAGGAAGAAGACCCTAGACAAGATAATTTGACTCAGATGTCCCATTGATGGGTTCAGGCATAACAACAATTATGAATATGGCACAGGAATTCAGTTGTGCCTAGATTCTCTATGAAGCCAACTCAAGTGGAAGGCATTTTACATTGCTTAATGCATGTAAAAAGATTGACAATGAATAAGAAGACCACAGGAGAGCTCATGAATTTAGAGCATGATGATGGTGAAGCATATGGAAAGTACTATGGATTGGCAGAACACACAAATCTATCTTTGAAGAAGTTTATCCAGAGAACTTTAGAATAGAGAATGGAAAAAGTTTTGTTTGTTTGTTCACATACTTTGCATATGCAATGAATGGAGGCCAGTCTCTGAAGAAGATATTGGAATCATAGAGGAAAAGTCAAAAGAGGAAGATCCTCCATGAGCTGAATCAATATAGTGGCTACACCAGTGAGCTCAAACAATAATAACTGTAGGGGGCCCACAAAACAAGGAGGGGCTTCATTTTATTATATACAGAGCAGCTAAGAAACAGAACTAACACTGAGTCATGTAAGGACAGCAACAATAGGTTCAGTGATTCCAAAGTAAGAGTTAACTGATTTCAGGCTAAGGGTTCTTAACTGTGTGGTTGAGAAGCTAAAGACCAATAGGACTATCTGTGGGCCAAGAAGAGAAAAGCATTTGCAGCCTGAATAACTGAATCCTGAGCTTTTTGTAATGTGCTAACTTCCTTAATCAATCCCATAATTTTGAATGTTTGCTGTGCATTTGGGAGGCAATTAGGATGTATTATCGAACCTATCCATAAAGTGCAATGCTGCAGTGGGGGCAGTCAGTTGTTGTCTGCTTGGAAAGGAGGTTGAAGGAACATTAATGGGAGATGCTGATGTGATGCTTGACTCTTCTTTCCACTTTTGAAGTCAGATGAGATGAAGTATCTATCCTTACACTTACTTTTGTTTGTTTCTGCAGATGCTATCTCTGAATAGGTATGCTAATAGAGATGATAAAAGTGTGCAGACAGTTGGTAAGCTGCTAATTAATATATTTGAAGTATGAAAACTTCAGATTCCAAGGATAAAGGAATGAGTATATGGGGGGCTCAAGATAACTATTATGTATGATTTATGATATATGATGTATGATGTAAAATGTTTAATGCATGAGGATTTTTCTCAACATCCTTAAAATATGTTTTAAGTGTAGGTTCATTTTTGAATAAAAATAATAAATATTGAGATAATGCAATCAATTATTTGATTTATTATATCTTAAAGACTATCACAGGGAAATGATCAATAATTCAAATATATTGTTGCCATTATTTTCACTGGGTATTTATGTTTTTCAAGGTGTTGGCATACTTGACACATGATTTTAAAGTTTTGCACACATGTTTATTTTATTGAACGTTTTTTATTGTGAATCACTTGAAATATTACAGACCAGATCAATTTTCTATTCAAAAATTTCTAAATTTTTTTTACTTATGTAGTTATTTTAAATATGTTGCTTGTTAATAAAACATTATTTTATGCATAGTTTAAACACACTATCAAGCTTTTCTACTCTATATGCATCTTGTGACCTCAAACAAAACATGAGAATTTATCTATCTTATTATGTATTTTCATATGATTTGGAATTGACTCGATGCCAGTGAGTTTGGCTTTTTTTTAATGGCCTAAACTATTTTATTCTGTTCATTATTTCCTTCTTATCTTTGAAATGATGTAATATTTAGATAAGCATGACTAACTTAATTGAAAGTGTGTTAGACGTTTCTCTATGTACAATTCCTTGCATAAGCGTTGAGAAATACCTTTAAATCATGCAAATTGAAATTGTTAATAACTTTCTCTTGTACCATTAGCACTTGATATGAGTAATTATTACATTGCAAAACAGTGGTTAAGTGATGGAAAGATATGATTTAAGAACAATTGTTTATCAGGATGAAAAGTCTTCATTCTATCTTAAATGAATGATTGTTTCAGGATATCATATACTGGCTCTCTCTATTCTGGTTCAAAATGAGTAATCCTGAATATGTTGCAATAAGGAGTCATGGTTATTGATTTATAGACTAAGATTTGGCTACAAATCTTATGAAGAGTTATGAAAGTTGTTTGCTGTCATGTCAGAAGACAAACTCCTCAGGTTAAAAGAAACTCAAAATATGGCTGGGCAAGAGATTCTTCAAAGTAAAGACATCTTAATCACTTGAATGAAGAAATTATTTTCACTTTCATTTCCTGATGGAGAACTGTATTCAAAATGTGAAATGTATGAAGTATAAATCAAGTTTTCAAAAATAAGATGGACACATAGAGGTCAAGATCACAGGCATTAGCTAGGCAAAGTGGACTGCTATTAGGTATTTTAAATCAGATAATCACATGGTTTACTAGCTTGTGGATGACAAACTCATGAGGAATAGTATCACATTTACTTTAAGGATAGTATTTCAAGATGCTAGTGTATGTGGACAATATATATCTTGTACATGGACAAATTTATCCAAGAGAGCCAACATTCAAATATTTCAGTGTACTGATGCAACACTGGAAACTGAACAGTCTATTCTAATAATTTAGCCAACTAAATAGAAGAGGTTCATATTTGTATTCTATCAAAGAGTGTGACTCAACATGATGTAGAATGTATTGAACAATATTTTTATCACAGCCAAGTACATTTTTACTGAAGATAGTTCAAAAATTGTTACAGCAATACATTGACAAGAAGCTGCAAGCTATTCTAGCCTGATTCAGAAGAAAGCTTGAAATGAGGGACATTATTGCTGACATCGGGTGGACCTTACCTTGAAGTAGACCATATAAAAAAGATTCTTATGTGTGTTTTATTGACTACTCAAAGGGTTTTGACTATTTAGACTATAACATAATCAATTAAATTCCAAAGCATAGGGATTCCAAAACTCTAATTGTGTTAATTCAAAACCTGTACATTCACCCCTAAAGGCAGTTTTTAAACAGAGCAAGATTCTACTGTATAATTAAAATAGGGAAAGTTGTTTAGTAGGGCCTATACCATTACACCATACTTACTCAATCAATAAATAATAAAAAAAATCTGGAATCTGTGAAGAGTACCAAGGCATAAACAATGGAGAAAATTCATTAAACAACCTGCTATATTCAAATAAAACTATCTTGTCTGCTGAAAGAGAACTTGAAGCATTTATTGTTGAAAAGAAAGAGAAATGAAGCCTTCACATCATTTCAAATTCTATAAAGAAAACAAATATCCTCAAAATTGAGCCAAAACATTAAAATGGAAAATAGAGAAAATATTAAAATTAGCAAAGGTTGTTGACAAAGTGGGTTAGGACTTCTAACTCCAAGATCAGAAGTTCAAAATTACCAATAGCTCCTTGGGAGAAAGTCGAGGCTTTCCACTCATGTAGAATTGGGCTCAAATCCATCAAGGCAGTTCTGTCCTGTCCAATAAGGTAACTATGAGTCAGAAATGACAGGATAGCAGTGAATCATTTTTAAAATAATTTTTATTGGGTCTGATATATCTCTTATCCATCCATCCATCCATCCATCCATCCATCCATCCATCCATAATGTCAAGCACATTTGTACATTTGTTGCCATCATCATTTTCAAAATATTTTCTTCCTACTTGAGTCCTTGGATCAGTTCTTGATTTTTCCCACTCTCCCACACCCTCTCTTCCTTATGTACTCTTGATGATTTATAAATTATTATTCTTTTTCATGTATTACAATGACCAATTGTCTCCCTTTACTCATTTTTCTGTTGTCTACCTCCCTGGGAGGGATTATATATAGATCATTGTGCTATCACAATGAACTTCCTCCTTTCTACCCCACCATTCTCCTCCCTTCCTAGTATCGCTATTCTCATTAATGGTCCTGAGGGGGTTTATCTATCTTGAATTCCCCATTTCTACAGCTCTTAGCTTTACCCATGTACATGCCCTTGTCTAGTTGGAGTTTTAAGGTAGAATTGGGGTCACGATGGGGGAGACAGGGAGGAAGCATTAATGAACTAGAGGCAAGTGGTATATATCATTGGTGCTATACTCACCCTGACTGGCTCATCTCTTCCTTACAACCCTTCTGTAAGGGTATATTGTCTAGATATGGGCTTTGAGTCTCTACTCTGTGCTCCAACCCATTCATATTGACAGCATTTTTTGTTCTGGGTCTTTGATGCCTGTTACCTGATCCCATCGACACCTCATGATCACACAAGCTGCTGTGCTTCTTCCATGTGGATTTATTGCTTCTCAACTAGATGGCAGTTTATTTATCTTCAAGCCTTTAATATCCTAGGCACTATATCTTTTGATAAAATATATTTTTGATATCTTTTGAAAGATGACCATCATTTTTCAAAATCACATTTGCAGATGCACCCATTTGTCTTCAGCGATCTTGTATGGAAGGTGAGCATTATGGAATGCCAGGTCATAAGAACAACGTGTTCTTATATTGAAGGAGTACTTGCATGGAGGCCCATTCTCCATCTGCTAGCTTAATACTTAACATATAAATATATGTCCATAGATCTATTTCCCAGGATTGAGTTTTTGAAAATTTTACAATCAATATTCATGGAAGTGGCAGTCAAGAAAATAAACAAGTATTGTATTGGGTAAATTTGTTGCACTAGACCTCTTTAAAGTGTTAAGGAGCAAAGTTAGCACAATGGAAATAAATATGCAACTGACCTATGATGTTGTGATTATAATCACATTATAAGAATGTACAAAGTAGGTAGTGCATAAGAAATACCTGAGGAAAATTCATACATTTGAGTTATGGTTTTGACTAGGAATATTGAAAATACTCAGAACAGTTAGAAAGACAAATGATGTGAAAGAAGTATAGGGTGGATGCTCTTTAGAAGTGAAGTATTGAAACTTTGGTTCATCTTGGACATGTGAGAAGGGGAGATGAATTACTGGAAAAGAACATTGGGCTTGGTAAATTAGTGGATTAGCAAACATAGAATGACTCTGATGGATTGCCACAGTGGCTGCATTGATGACTTCACCATAACAGTTATAATGATGGCACAAAGCCAGGCAATGCTTCGTTCTGTTGGACGTCAAGGCATTATGAGTTGAAGCACACAATGGTACCTGACAATAACAACTGGGGCTAATTTAATCAAATGGCACCCAACAACACACTGATAGTTCACTTATTTGCAATTGTTAGGGCCTTTATTTGATTATGCCATTCATTTTTCAAAGAACTTACTTCATTTCCAACTTTTTCCTTCATTTTCTAACGTAATCCTTTAAGTACATAACCATTTAATTATTTGGGGTATTTCTGGTCTTGCTAGAATGCACTTGGAGAGTAATTGACATCTATTTCCTTAATCTGCTTACTTCTTACTTAGATTTTAGGGAGTCATTTCCCACCTTACTCATATCCTCGGTAGTGTATTAACTCAACAGATCATAAACTAATAATACAAAATATGAACTAGTTCCTGTATTATTTGCGCATATAGATGGCAGGATCCCTTTTTGAATTGTTTCCCCAATCATAAGTGACGTTCAATTAATATGATATGCAATTATATAGGAAAAAGGAATTTTTAAATATTCACACAGAATCCTGTCAAAATCTGGCTCTTTGCCACCAATGCAAGGTTGAGTAAGAAATATGGCAGCTAGCCAATATGCTGTTCTTCCAAAATAAGCCACAATAGAATTTGCTGAATTGAAATAGAACATTAGGAATATAGTTTGGCACTGAGCACTTTCAACCAGTCCTATATTTGTGGCATGATTCACTGGGCCATCCGCCCAGAGAGGTTTTGTCTAGATACCCAGTTTTGAAATATGGAGAAGAGTTCATGACCACCAGGCTTTGTAAACTCAAATTTCTGAAAATTATATTTCTCTATTTAAAAAGGCTTTGAGATAGCCAGATGTGTGTATTGGGAAAATCAACCATTTTGTGAAAAGGCTTTTGTGTATAATTTCTAAAAATTCATTGGTATCACTTGAATTGGCTACACATTGCTTTGTGGCAGAGTAATTTCTGTATTTCTATAGTTGGCTAAAAATGGTCAGCATTCAAACTTCATTCAGAGATTCTACAAATATATCATCAGTGATATTGTATTTTATTAAATAAGCTGTTAGGAAAATGAAATGACACGGTGGAAAGAATATGACTTGGTGCTAGGGGACCATGGATATGAATTCAAACTCTTTTACCAGCTTGCTAGAAAATTATGGGAATTTTTATTAACTATTTTCCTCAGATTTAGGTTTCAAGATATCTGTAATGTTATCTTACTGACAATATTACAGTTTATACTTGAGGAATGTAAATAAACCTTGATGTTGTTATGCACCATGGAGTTTATCTGCCCCATAGTGATCTGATGAGAAAAGTGAATTGCTTCTCAGGATTTCCTAGGTTGTCATCTACAGAGGAATTGATCATGGAATGTTTTCTCCTGTGAAGAAGCTGGTGTGTTCAAACAATTAACATTTGGTGAGCAGCCAAACACATAGCCATTTCAGCACAAGGGCTTCTTTTAAGGGGATAGTTGTAAACATTTTGACTACTTTCTAAATAAAGTACTTGTCTGGAGTAATTTCTTCACAACTGATAAATATAACAGTATCCAAACTCATGTGCAAACTTGGGCTGGGTGGCCTCAAATCTCCCAACTCAAACCAAACCTCATTGTCCGTGAGATAATCCCAATTTATAGTGATCCTGTAGGTCAGAGTAAAACTGCCTTGTGGAATCATGATGAGTGCGGATTAACTCAAGGGCATTCCCTTTGGTTTCGGGCTAGTAGAATTTTTAGGGCTACAATCTATATAGAAGCACACTAAATCATCTTTCTCTAGAGGATAAATAAATAGTTTCAATCTGTCTTTTCAGTTGGTCAAGTCATACCAAGACTTCTCCAAACCTATAATATATAATAACATTTTCTCTAATATCTCTTTTCTTACCCATTCTTCAATATTCTCTCCAACATCACCATTTTTATTTTCACTATCAAAATTATTTTGTTGTAATTGTTGACAGATCTGAAGCCATTATAATTACATCTTTGTAATTTTAACTAATAATGCAAGTTTTACAATGCAGAACACTGCTTATTTAGCCATCTTATCAATTCCCAATATTATCAACGGGAAAATTTTAAATTTCCTAAATCTCGATACTACAATTTTAAAATTAAGGATACTATTTTAATCTCTTTTTACTATTTTTGCTTTAATTATAACATGGCTATTAAGTTTTAGTTGAAAACATTTGAGACAAGTAATTAGCATAGCATTCAGATGCTAATTTAGCTGTAGCTATAGAGAAAAATACAATGTAATTGTAAGCATTATTAGTAAAAATTTAAATGATTGATCATATGACTTAAGACCTGTCAAAAGCTGTTTTAAATGGATGCTCAATAATGACATTTTTTATTGTTTTTCTTAAATTTAAATTTAGCTTGTTTCCCAATTCAAAATGCATCAAATTGAATTTAGTAAGTGGACTAAATCAAAATTAAAAATAAACTGGGTTGAAATTTTATATATTCAATAATTAGTAATGTGATAGAAAAAAATTTTGGGGGGGGCATCACTGCCTTCTGGTGGCAGTGGGAGGCCCGGCCTTGCTCTTGGAGAGCTGCTGCTGGATTTGAACCAGCAGCCCTGTGGGCTGCAGTCCTGCACTCAACCATTTTGCCACCAGGGTTCAGCCCAGAAAAAAATCTTTAACACAATGGAAATATATGTTTCTCTTCAAAAGTAAAATAGATACATTTCTATTTACCACCAATATTAGTTCAGATAATTATATTTCATAGATAACGAACGTTAATTTACAGTCAACCTTTAGGGTGAAATTTTCTAATTTCTATTCTATTCTTGTGGCTAATACTCTAGTGAATTTTATTTAATCATTTACATTAGATCAGAATAGAAAACGTAAATAGAAATATCTCTTGATCAAAATATCCAAATCTGTTTGGGTGGACACTTCTTGTATATCATTAAGTTCCTGCTACTCATTGTGATCTTAAATAGGACAGAATGAAAATATATCCTGTTCTGGTATCATCTTCAGAGTGGTGGGTTTATTTGAGTCCATTGTGGCAGCCACTATGCATATGTGTTTCATTGGAGGACTTCTTCATTTACTCTGACCTGCTTTACCAAGCATACTGACTTTCTCCAGGAACAGATCATTGCTCATGACAAGGCCAGGGTAAGAGAGATGCAATCTCCCCATGTTGGCTACCAAGGAGCTTGCTGACTGTATTTTTCTCAAGACAGTGCATGGTATGTGTAATATTTTTTACCAATACCACTTTAAGTAAGTCCAGTTTTCTTTCTTTATCTTTTTTAATTTTTAAGTTTTCATCTATAAAGTTCTTGAAAAATAACAACAATGGGTGTTATCATTACTAGACATTTAATTTCAACTCATAGCGACCCAATATGACAAAGTAGGATTGCCCCATTGGGTTTTCTAGACTGTAATCTTTGTAGGAGCAGATTGCCTCTCTTCTTTTGTAAGAGTTTCTTGATGGATTCAGGGTACCAAACATTTTGTTTAGTAACTGAGCACTTAATCATTGAAACCCAGGGTTCCTTATAAAGGATATAAATGTCATTAATTTTGAATTTTTTAAATCCTAATATAAATATCACTCTAGACTTTGCTGAAAATATCAACAGTCTTGCAATTGAGTGTCACTGATCAGAAAATAACTTAGAAGAAAAAGCAATAGTTATATTAGCAAATGTATAAGAAAATTATTAATAATATTGATGATCAGAATTTCTAAAGCTCAATACTAATGCATGAAACGTGTACTTTTTCTTCTAGGCTAAAATTGATTTAGTCTCCATTTATGCAGATTTTTCTAATGAGGACAGCACTGATTGAGTATTTTGACCCTTTGTACATCACTTCTTTCAAAGGCAAAATTTTACTTGCTCTCTTTATCATTAGGCTTCTGTTTGAAATTGATTCATTTTCAGAAGTGAAGGTGAAGAAACCCAAGCACTCATTTAGATGATTAATTAAGAAGAAAAAAATTTTACCGTCTGGAAAAATGATACACAACCCTATTAGCCACTCACCATTGGCTGAGAATGAGATATGATTCCCAGAAGTATGACTTGTATTCCTGAGGATGATGGAGTTACTATCAGGATCAGACCTTTACTGACTGAAAGGATTTTACTGCCTGAGCAAGACATTCCAAATGTACCCATAGCATTACCTTGCGTGTACTCAATCTAATTTAAATCACACGATTTAAACCAACATTGGCTGTCATTTACGCAAACCCTTAGACTTCGGTTAGCTGAGAAAATAAACTGTGTCTACGTCAGAAGCGGATCTATTATACAGCTGCCTCATGTTTTAAACTTGACTATTCTGCTTCAAAAGTTAACAGGAAGTATTTTAGAAATATAGCTCACAAATATCCTTATTTTGTCTTTGTTCAATTTTCCATGGGTAGTTTTTCTATTTAAGACATATTAATGGTTATTAACACAAATAATTCATATACAGTGCAGTTTAGTTAGCTTCATCACACAGCAACCTGATACAGAGTTTCCAACACTGTCAATATTTTTTCTTCCACTGAACAGCTGGTAGGCTTGAACTACTGACCTTTGGGTAGGTGGTAAACCAGAGTCCTACCATGGCTCAAATCACTCCCTATGCTTGCTAGAGGTAAGTAAGAAGGGCTACCTTCTATGTTTTCCTTTACACTTACCATCAGTTATATAGTTAAAGCATAATATTCAAGTATGAAATGAAACATTTCCTTTGGAACACAGTATGGATTATTGGTGTTTTCTCTCAACTCTATATTTTATTTCATAGTCTCTACCTTTCTGAAACCATTAGGAAAACAAACTTTTCTTATAATAAATAAGTAATATACAGTGACTGAATCATTAAAATCAAGGTTCTCCAGCTATGATTACAATCTTCTCTTATACTCAGAAACTGAAGACAAGAAATCTGCATGTCTTGGAGAATTATACAAATTAGATCATGTACATATGAATAAAATTATAACAATGAAAATATGGCACACATCATTTGAGACTATTACAAACTGAGTTAAGCAAATTTGAACATTTATTTTCTAGTCTCAAACATCAACACAATTCAATAAATATGGGAGTTTATTCCAAACTGGCTATCAAGCACAATCAAACCTGTGATGAGATTGTGACACACAGACAGGCCTCAGCAGGTGGAAAGCTACCATACAAGCAGCAATTGTGAAGAAATTCCCGGTCTCTCATCTCCCCACTCTGACAAGCACATTGCAGGAAAGGTTTATTTGGTGTTGTTGTGACAATGTTCAAGAGAATGACTGTGAAATCTTATGAATATTTTGTTGTTGTTCACTAAACGTAGGCCTGGAAGACAACCCAGATCTGGAGCATAAATCTGAAGGTCAGCTTCTGTTTTTTATGGAGTTTTAAATATTGTTCCTGGAAACTAAAGTGTTTAAAGGCTATATTCTTGAAACCACATATTTTGAACACCAGTTTGCTGTGGTTTGTTGCCATGAGATTAATTCTGACTCATGGGATTTCTATGTGGGCATAGGATAAGTGCTCCAAAAGAATTTCCAAGAGTTTGAAAATGTCAGTCTTTAAAAACAAATGAACAAACCTTATGGAGCAATTCTACTCTACCCACTTTGGTTGTTTAAGAGTGTGACTTTGACAAGGAGAAGTTCTGTAGCCTAGTGGTTACACTGTCAGCTGCTGCTACTTGCAAAGCAAGAGCTTCCGAACCACCAGAGAACCCCACAGAGAAAGACGAAGCTTTCTTCGCTCTTACAGAGTCACAGTCTCAGACACCATTAGCGTCGTTCCACCCTGCTTTCTATAGTTGCCAAGAGTCAGAATTGATTTGATTGAAATCTTTTTGTTTTGTTTTGCTTTACCGTAGCAGGCATTTGCCAGGCCTTTCTACCTAGGTGTTACTGAGGGAATGCAAACCCAGTCTAGTAGCTGGTTGTGAAATATTTGACCCTTTGTTCACCTGAATAGACTTTCAAATGCCATTTAAAGTAAGGGGAAGTGGTATAATAGTTATACATCATGTTGATTAAGAAAATGCATACTATTTATCAGAGATAAAGGTTGTTAAAATATTTACGATTTTTGTCTTTAAAGCCTAAATACATATGTCTGGAATATGGATCATTTCTTAAGTTACTTCAAATACAAACTATAAATATTCTGGTTGTATACTAAAACTAATGCACATTCACATATAACTACATTGTTAACATTTCTAGATAAAATTCACGATTTAAGTATAGTTTCTAGAAAAAAATAAATGTTCTCTTACATTGTGAAGATAATATTGCCACGGATACAAAAGGCTTAATGAATTAATACTTCTTTAATATCATTCATATTAAGTAATTTCTCACACTCAAAGAGTTTTTTGCAGCTTATTTTTCTATATTGAGATTTAATTAAGTTCTATTTGTATTTGGTTGTCATGTGCTCCCAAACTCAATTTTCAATATCTTGCTAATGATATTCTGATTTGTTGAAAGGTGTAAACATATCTGACTGTCCTATTTTGGCAATGTTTAAATTAACCCAACCTCTGTTAATTCTTTCAAACTAGAAAGTCAAAATAAAATAAAACACAAAACTTTATTCTACTTATCTCAATTTTTTTCATGGTAGTTGGTGTGCAGTACTGTATTCAGTATTTTATTGCATTTGGTCATACCAGCAGGGCTAATCCAAGGTTGATGAATTTATTAAAATAGTGACAATTTGATTTGGCATTTTTCCTGTTTGTTACCAAGACATCCCTTTGCACCACATGAATATTTAAGCACCCCAATTTGCTCCAGACAATTATTTTGGCCTAAATTAATAAAAATAATAAGGGTGGAAAAACAGTAACATTATTTTAAAGTTTATATCAACTCTATTAATTATATTTTATTTCTAATGTAGAACTTTCTTAGCTTGAAGTTCTACAGTGTAATCTATACAGAGAGATGTAAACATAGATATCTGTTCTAGAGATCACATATAATACACCTTACATATATTGTGTATGTATGATCTACAGAGTATACATGTATATATGTGTGTGAAGACTCGATGCTCATTTGTTTTTGGAGATGAGGGGGACAGTGCATTTGGAATTAGTTCCACCAAGCTTTCTGTTTAAGAGTTCTGAAAAGATTGTGTAACAATATGGGGCAACAAAGGCCTGGTTTGTGGCATACAGGGGACTGGTTTGGCAACCACGACAGTGCACCTGCTGGTGCAGCGGTCCCAGTGTGCCAGTTATTTGAAAAAGACGTCATGCCTCTCTAGCCACAAGCACCTGACTAACCTGACCTCACTCTGCACGGTTTCTTTTTCCGCAGATGAAGAGGAAAGTGAAAGGACAGCAATTCGACATTGTCGAAGAGGTGAAGGGAAAATGAGGAAGGTGCTGTCAATCATTCAAACTGAGACTTTGAAAAATTTTTCCACAAATGGAATCGCAGATTTGACAAATGTATTAAGTGGAAGATGATGAGGTTGCTGTGCTAAAACATATAAATATCTAGTTTTGAAAAAAATTTGTTTTGGGGGAATTACGCCTTCATACATATGTTTCATTTGGGGTTTCTCTGAGTTGGAACACTTCTATTCTATGGGGTCCACATGAATTAGGGGGGACTCTGTGTCAGGGAGCTAAGAAAGTGTCTTATGAGACTGTCTACTATGCCTCGTTCCCTCTTTTTCCCTTTGATTCTTATTTGTTTCTCCCATGATATTCGTTCAATGATCACTTTGCATTCCACTGTCAGCGATATATTTCCAGTTGCGGTTTTAAATGAAAGGAAATACTGTACTGCTTAGAATCTCCCATATATGACACTATGGTACAGGGATGACATGGATGGTTTCTACTCGGCAGTTAGAACCCACCCAGCAGTACTGTGGGAGTGATGGTGTGGTGATCTGCTTGAGTTAAAAATGTAAACAGCATAACCCTTTAGAACAGTTCTCCTCCATAACACATGGGATCTCCCTGAGTTTAAATTGACTCCATGTCAATTAGCAACAGCATTTGTGAAATTATCCTGGGCTTCTTTGACTCATTCATTAGTCAACCATCCCAACCCTCTTCCAATTCCATTTGCTGCCCTCAGCTTTACTTGTCTTCATTTTTGACTCTTTTAGGGTTTTTCAAATTTGCTGAACAACCAGAAACCCACCGTCTCCCTTTGCTTTCAATTCTTACTTTGTGTGCATGTGTGTGTGTGTGTGTGTGTGTGTGTCTGTGGCATCACTGCCCTGGTGGAAGTAGAAGCCCAGCCTTGCTCCCGTAGACCTGCTGCTGGATTCGAATCGCCAACCCAGTGGGCCACAGTCCCCCACAGAAACACTAGGCCACCAGGGCTCAGCCTGCTTTCAATTCTTATATCGAAAAATGGTGCTGTTATCAGTTTACATCTACTTGTAGCTAGCAGTTTATGTGCCCCAGCTGATGTAACCTTTCACACCTTTTTCTCATTTTCTTTTTCTGTTTATTATTATTATTATTATTATTATTATTATTAAGACAGGAGATGTTAAATGATATTATCTTGAATCTTTCAATCCATTTATTTTCAAATATGATAAAGACCATTTGTTTCAATTAAGGTACTCAGGAATGGAAATCACAAAAAAAACCACTAGCCTAGAATTCTTAGGAAATTTTCCAATTAAAGAGATAATGTGCAAATTGTAATATTTCATAAGCTTAAGCCCAATGAAGGGAACAACCATCAGTACAGATTCGATTCTGACTTAGAAAGAGCCTGTAGAACAGAATAGAACTGCCTTCTGCCATCACATCTTTCTCTCACAGAAGGCAGATAAGCTTAAATCATGTTTTTTTTCCTTAGGAGTTGAATATTTTAACTACTATATAAACCAGGGCTTCTTCATTATATGGAGGCCTTTATTTGAAATTGCTAAAAGTGCAATTTTCAGCTATGGCTACCAAAAATTATTAGCCTATCTAGGAAGTGATTATAAATTAATCAGGATTTTTCTTTGATATTATATTTTTTAAAAGAGAAAGCATTGCCTAACAGATTCTCTTAATAATGCCTTAAAAAAACATTTCTGCTTTGAACATTTACTCATGTGCCTACTAAAGATTATGTGAAACTACTAAATATCAGTTGCTTTAATTTTTCATGATCCCAACACCTCTGAGGCTGATTTAAAAAAAAATTCCAAATGGTTGTACCCCTTGAACTATGCAATCAATGTCATTGAATTCTAAATGTATAAACAGTCAAATTATGTATGTGTTATTGTGCAAATTCTTGTCAAACATTAGTCTTTTTGAATAAACATATATGTTTAAGGATGCATGAATATTCACCCTTTGATGTTTGCCATAAGCCTAGAATTCTGCCATGGATAGAATATTATACCATCAGACCTAACTAGAAATTGACCCAAATTCTACCACTTTTATATTACCAATTGTGCAGGCACTAACCCTAAGATAATATCCTAGAGTGAGAAGCCATCTTTTTACCAATTTGGAGTGACCAGGTGACACAATTATTTTTGTACCAAATGGAGAAAAATTTTGTAGGACAAAATTTACAGTCGGATTATATCCTCTTCTACGTTTGACTATTAGAGACTATTGATAGCTACCAACAACAATGTGTTAATTCAGGTTGACTAGAGAAACAAATCCAGAGACACTCACATATGTGTAATCAAAGAGCAATTCTAGATTGAGGAAACATCCCAGTCCACTCTAGATGAAGTCTATAAGTCCAGTATTAGCCCACATTTATGATAACAAGAGGCTCACATTGCCTCTAGCAATAACGTCAAATGCAGGAAGATCACAGGCTGTGGTTGCAAAGTCTTCTGGATCCAGAGGCGGTGGGCACATCTCCATGGTTCTAGCTACCATCAGCATGGCTACATGTGGCATGTCAACAGGAAGGTGAATCAGACCAAGAATGTGGTACACTTCTTATGACAGAATAGAGAGAGAGGCAGTCTCAGAATCCTCAAGAGAAGGCCGTAACCACAATGATGGATCATCAGGCTGCGACCTGATTGACAGACTAGACTTCACCCCTTTATTCTTTTATCAAGTTGACATGAAATTGTGTAACGAACATAAACCAAAAAATAAAAATCAAGTGATTTTAACCCACAGTGATCCTGTAGGACAAGGGTGCTCAACATGTCAATCACGATGTACAAGTCAATCACAAATGTAGTGTGGGAAGCTTGCATGGCATTAAAAAGTTAGCTATAAGTCTATCATCAATCCCTTCACTTAAATAATATACAGCACAGCCAAGCAGATGCAATCTTAGATGTTAAACACATGTGCTAACAACTGCACTAAGGGCAGTAAAACTGACAAGTTAAGCCGTCACCAATTTTTAGACTTTGTTTTATTTATCTTTAACATAAGAAAGGGTATTAAAATGAGTGGGGGTGCTGGACCAAGTAAGAAGACAAAAATATATCACTTCATATGAAATGGAAGATTTTCACACTACAAGCCACCATTCAGCTGAAGTACTGAATGTATGAATAGTTCTCGAACTTACCCGCAGAGGGAAAGTGCCCAAACATGAGAATATATGCATTATTTTGGCTCTACTTACTTATGTAAGTTAGCCTTTTCCCACGTATAGATCATTAAGACCAAATACTATTCCACCATGACTGATGACCATTTTAAAGTGTGCTTGAAGCTGGCTGTAAGCAGCTACTTTCCGGAGTATGCATCCCTGGATCCTCCATTCAGTGTAAGTCATCACAGTAAACTCACGTAATGACAAAAATTGTGTATAGCTAATTGTGTTGTTTTGGGCAATATGAACTCATGAAGTTATTCAATGTACATACATTGTATATATGAACAATTCTCAATGCATTTATGAATAAATGTAATAAATAAAAATATATGTTTTACATTTTGTAGTTGGTAGATCATAAGTAGTGCATATGCAGAAAAGTATGAGCACCTTTTCTCTAGAGAATTCATCCTAACTTGTTAAATGTATTTAATAAATCCAAAATTTCCTTTGGACAGTATTTAAGTAGCAGTACCTATAGACAAGGGATTTTGAAAATGTGTTAGAGGAATTTATCTTTTCATATAAAATGATGACTTAAAGCTTAAGTTATTGCTTCAGTGCTAAAAAACTTCGAAATATCTTTAAAACTTATTTTGGAGTACCTATGATACCAAACTCTATAAAAAAGTTTTGATTTCACCAAATTTGGGAATGTTATACAGTACACCACAAGTTAACAAATGCATAATGTAGGCTAAGATCATTAACTTGGAAAGGAAACATGGAAATAAATCTCATTAAGGTAAAATGCAATATTTTCTTCCTTCCGTTCATTAGTAATTGCATTTAGTGTACAGAAACAGAGTTATAGAGAGAGGAACAGTGGACAGCCTGTGGAATTGCAAAAATCAAAGCTTTGTTAATATCAATGATTTCACCTTGTGGACACCATCCTTACAACATTAGTTGACCCTTTGCCTCACTCAGTATAGACTTACCCGGAAGGAGGAGAGTTGCATGTTTGGGATTTGGGTTGTATGTAAAACACAACAATTGTGAAAGGAAAGAAGGTAACAAAGTTAATTTCCATGATTTTTTAGGGGGGTTAGTCATCTTATGAAAGAATAGCTTCCTATCAATAAAAAGCTGGGAACCAAAGTGGATTACACAGTAGACTATTCATTGCAGTGTGGTTTGACTCACAGGAGACAGATGAGGCCTGATGCTCTAGTCAGGGTTTGGATTTTTAATTTGACATATGAGTTTGACATGGATTGCAGTTATTGGGGGCCGTTATGCACATTAAAATAAGGGTAACTGGGTGCTTCAACTAAATTGCTTCAAAGTCAGTAGCTATGTGAACACTGTCCAGAATAAGGCATAACAGATTAAACCTGTGAAAACTGTTCTTCTGTGTCTTGAAAGTTTTCCAATTTTAGCAGACTGTAATCTGACCCATTTGTACTGCTTGTTTTGTGGGAATTTTTTTCCTTGACAAGTTTAAAATGTATTCAGATTCTGGATTTTGAACATTTTATAATATCACAATTGCTTCAGCTCCCCATCAGTTCCCTTCATCACACAATTCTCACTTTTGAAAGTTAACTTGTTACTTGCATGATGTCCTCATTTATTATTTATGAATTTTGTTTCTTTTAAATGTACAATTATGGGATCATACAGTAAAGTCACGCACCTTTCATTTTCTGTTGTGTTATGTAGCAGTACCTTGTTCATTCTAATTGTTTATTGTATTCAATTCTAAAAATATTATTGCATCTATTTATTTATAGCTGATGGAGATTTCAACTACTTCCAGTTTGGTTCATTAGAACTAAACAATATTTTTATGTGTATGCATAACTTCCCAATGGCAAACATTTCTGTCAAACTTTATGGTGATTGTGCAAGTCAGGTGGACTCTGAATCATAACCATACATAACATAGAACTGCCCCACAGGATCTTAAGACCTTTTTTTCTCACTCTAAATTTCACTTTATTATTTTTGAGAGCATATAGTGATTTGAAGCACTCAATGATTCAAAGCCATATACTTTTGCACTTTAATGATATTAACTGCACTTGATAAATTGCACCACTTCTCTAACCTGCCTTTTCATTGTTTCTCCTTCATTACCAAATTATTGTGTAATCCTTGGGTTATTTCAATTTGATTCTATAAAGAATAATGTTCTACATTGTCTTTTAAAAAATTAGTTAAACTGAACAATTTCCCTCTAAAAATCAGAAAGTATTTTTGGCTTAAGAAATACAGATTATTTGAGAATCCAAAAAATAAGCTGCTAACTTCAATGTCAGCGTTCACATTACCAACCTAGACCCTCTATAGGACAAATATGAGATTTTCAAATAAAGATGAATAGACTCAGAAATGCATAGGAACAATTCTATTTTGTCCTCTAGTGCTACTATAAGCTAGAATCTTGTCAATTGTAGTAATTTAGCCTAGTTGGCTTAGAAATATCACTATGAGACTTGTCACAACATGGGTTTCTATGAGTCAGAATCAACACCATCACACCTTACAGCAAAAAACAAATTCCATTCTATCTTCCAGAGGGTCTTCCTCTTTCTCCCTGACCCTCTACTTGGCCAAGTGCAATGTCCTTTTATAGCCCTATTCCCTCTTGTTCATGTGCCCAATGAACGTAAGATAAAGGCAGGTACCTTTGCTTCTAGGCAGCATTCTGGTTATTTCTTGACTTCTGCTTGTGTAAATGTGGTTGTTCAAATGATTGCCTCCCTGCCCTTGTACAGGTTTAGAATGAGCACAAAGAAATGTTTTGAAATTCCTATCGTTCACAAGAGTTTACAGAGTGCGTTATGATCCACAGAGTTAACTATCTTTCTATAGAAAATGAAGCATAAGTAAATATCTTTCTTGTACTTTCTATTTGCAGTCAGGTCTATCTGACACCAACAATGTTATCTGTCATTCCATGCTCTCTTCTAAATCCAGATTGAATTCTTGAGCGCTCTCTATTGTAGTGCTACTGCGATACCCATTGATTTACTACGTCATATTTTATTTTTGTGAGATATTTGAGAAGCTGCCACATTGTTTTTCCACAATGGACACATGGTTTTCTGTGTACTGTTATGTGTTCAGCTGTTAATGCAAGTTCAACCAGCCACTCCACAGGGGAAATGGCTCAGTTGAGTCCTGCTAAGAGTTCCAGTCTTAGAAACTCACAAGGACTGCCTTACCCCATATTGTAGTGTCCCTATGAGTTGGCATCTACTCGAAAGCATTTTCTTTCCTTTTTTATCGTAGTAACAGAAACGGATTCCAATTCCTTCAAATCTATTCAAAATGTATTGTTTTATAGTTGTTGTTGGTTTCTTTTCATCATAGCTATCTTAGTGAAAGTGAAATGGTATCTCATAATTTCTTTCTTTTTTTGGGGGGGGGGCATCACTGCCCTCTGGTGGTCTTGGGAACTACCCAGCCTTGCTCTTGGAGAGCTGCTGCTGGATTTGAACCTCCAAGCCCATGGGCCGCAGTCCAGCACTCAACCACTATGCCACCGGGGCTCAGCCCGGTATCTCATCATTTCTTTGATTTTCATTTCTCTAATGATTATGACAATAAGCAACATTTCACAATTCTGGTAGTTGTTTGAATGTTATTTTTTTCCAGCAGTTTTATTCGAATATAGTTGACATATCATACAATTGAGTAGTTCAATCATATCACGGGGAATTGTACAATTGACACCACATCCGTCTTAGAGTATGTAAAGTTAAATTGCCACCCTTCCCCGCTGCTCTGTGGTTAAATTGTCTTCAATATGAGTTCTACAATCATGATCAGTTCTAGCTGAAAAATATTTTTGGTGAATTATCTATTCAATTCTTTTGACCCTGTCACGATTGGGTTATATATGGTTATTACTATTGTTAAATTGTTGATTTCCACCAAAAATAAAAAAGAAGGAAGAAAAGGAGGAAGGCTCCATCTCATATCATGCACAAAGTGAACAAATGACATGATGGGCAAACTGGAAATGCATGGGCAACACTGTGAGAGATGGCTTTTAATAATAGATTATTTACTATAAAATCACAAGCAACAGAGGACCAAATAAATCATAATACCTTATTAAAAATAAAAAAAAATTTGCTCATAAAAAACCCCTCTGGGGCTGAGCCCCGGTGGCGTAGTGGTTGAGCGCGGGACTACAGCCCACTGGGTTGGAGGTTCAATTCCAGCTCACAAGAGCAAAGGCTGGGCCTCCTACTCCCACCACCAGAGGGCAGTGATACCTAAAAAAAAAACTAAAAAAAAAAACCTTTCTGAAATAATGGCAAAGGCAAGCTAAAAACTAGTAGTTTATTTGGAAGTTGTATATCTGAAAATAATCTAATACTATACATACATATAACTAAGGCTATGATCTTAATGGCAGTGGACTGGTACATCTTTACACCATGAAGCAGTTAGTATGCTTAAAGCAGGAAATCTTTTGGTTAACAGTCAAATTCATATCCACTGTACTACCAATGGTTCTTATACTTCAGGTTAGATTTTCTTTTTTAAAGTAAAAGCAAATGTTTTTCAATATGACTTTAACAATTTAAACCCAAATGAATAAAATAGAGTTGACAAACATTCTATATTTCTCTCATAACTATGAGTTGTAAATCTTTCTGTGATTTTCCTTAATCATCATCCAACTTCCACGTGCAAATGAAACACTTGAAATTAACATTGGGTTTGGCCAGGTGACCCTATTTCTCAAAATGATGTCTTCCTGACTATTGAAAATTTCAAAATTGTTTCCTCCCCATTATATTCTTTTCTATTTTTTGAACTATAGTTCTTATTATGCTTCATACTAAGCTCTTCAATAAGTTATTGTAGAAATAGATATAAAAGATAAATATTTTTCCATGAATATTCTGAAATTCCATATATCTCTTATGCTCACTTATGTATTTTGATGTGTTAAATATGTGTATTTTAGCTTTTTGTACCCATTCAGAGAGAGGTGATTAAAGAAAAATGAGAATCATCTAAGAGGATGAATGATATCACACATAGGTAACTGAAGAACCTCCAGAAACAGTTGCAGTAGTACATCAGAGGGAGCTGCCAGAAATTCAAGCCAGGTTCAGAAGAGGATGTGAAATAAAGGATATCATTATTGACATTTCTGAGCTCTTAAGGCAAAGCAAACGTCTGGAGAAAAATGTTTACATGTGTTTTGCTGACTATGCAGAAGCTTAAACTGTGGGATTTGGCGTAAATTTTGTATAACAGTGAGAAGAATGAACATTACAGAACATTTAATTGTATACATGCAGAAACTGGACATAGGCCAAGCAGAGAGAAAAAAGGGAGCATTCCATGGGTTAAAATCAAGAAAGAAGAGGTTCAAAAGTGGGATCCTTCAAGAATATTTAGTCTAAATGCTAAGCAAATAATCTGGAAAACTAATCTATATGAAGAATAGTTTGGCGTCAAGATCAGAAGAAGGCCTATTAACAATCTTACACATACTGATGATATTATATTTCTTGCAAAAGTCTGGAGGATTTAAATCCTTTTTGATGAAGGTCAAGGATTACAACTCTTAATATGGATTATAATTCACTGTAAAGAAAACAAAAATATTTACATCTGGATCAATAGGCAACATCACAATAGAAGGAGAAAAGATAAAAGTTGTCAAGGATTTCATTTTGCTCACGTCCACAATCAATGTTATTGGAAGCAGCCGTCAAGAATTCAATGGTTACACTTTGATTTTTGCTGAGAAAACCAGCTGCATAAAATCTCCTTAAAGTGTTGAAGAACAACGATATCGCATTGTGGACTAATGTGCATCTGATTCAAGGCATGGTCTTTTCAGTCACTTCACAGACATGTGAAAGTTGGACCATGAATAGGGAAGACTGAAGAATTGGTGCATCTGTGTTAGGATCCTGGAGAAGAATATTGAAAGTACCATCGACTGCCAAAAGAATACACATAGGAGTACAGCCAGAATGCTCCTTTGATACATGGATACAGAAACTTCAGTACTTTTGCCATATCAGTAGAGACCAGTCTCTAGACAAGGATTTCATGGTTGATAAAGTAGGTCAACACAAACGAGAAAGACTCTTGCAGAGATTTGTTGATGAAGTGACTTTAACAAAAGACTCAAATAAACAACAATTATGAGGATGCTGTAGGACCAAGCAGTGCTTCATTCTGTCATACGTAGCTTCACTATGTGTCAGAATCAACTGAACGACACTACCAACTAACATCTTAGCCTGAAGACATTATCTTTAACATCAAATGCACTCTTTTTCATACTGTTTAAGGACAAGTAATAAAAGTAATGAATGCAACACTTATTGAATAGAATGAGAGAAAAATACCTAAAATCAAGGATGGCATAATTATCTTAGAAAACAAATGATTTTATAGGATAGTAGAATTGCCCCTGTGGATTGTGGATACTTTGGATTTTCATGGGAGTGGAAAGTCTTCTTCTCAAGTGGAGTAGCTGATGGTTTTGACCTTGCATTTAACTCAGCCCTCAAAACTTTACCCTCTTTGCCAGGAGTGTTCCATAAAGAATATGAAGAAACCTATAAAAACACAATAGCAAAAGACTTTAGAATAAGAAGAATACAAAAAAATGAATTGCATTTCTATATTCTTTAATTTCCTAACAAATGAACTGATATAGAGTGAATTCAGACTGTAAATGACTATAGGACATAGGATAACTGCCCTCTTGGATTTCTCAAATGGCAAATATTTGAGGGGGTAGGAAAAATTGTCTTTCTCGCTAGGGGGAGCTAGTGTTTATCAGCCCAGTGTACACCTCATTATATCATAAAATATTGAAAATTGATGATATAAAATATCATGTATATAACCATAAAATGTAAATATATTTGACAAGAAATATAGCATAATTATACAAAGACAATACCAACAATTTATAAGATAAACTTTAAAAATCTAAGTAATTTCAGACATATACATGTATAAAAGTAAACTTTTTAAGTCATAATGCTCCTGATATTGTTCCAGTCATCCAATGAAATCACAGTCATGTTACAAGTATTTTTGTTAGAAATGAATGCACAGATACATATAAACATTAAAATATTAAAAGGAACCTTAAAATTTCATAATTTGGAACATTATCAATATCTAAGTGCTATTTTAAAACTACAATAATTGAGATAATTGATCATGGTTTAATGACAGATTAACAGAATAATCTGTGGAAATTACATAATCT
>PVJH01019246.1:0-43243 GCA_004026705.1 Nesogale talazaci | reverse complement strand
CTCAACTTGTCAAGGGTCTTCCTCTTTTTCACTGCCTGTCTCTTATATCAAGCATGATGACAGACAAGTGGTGGTCAGTACTGTCAGATGGTTCAATAAAATAAAGACCACCAAGTATTCACTGAGTCTAGAAAGGATGAGGTTTGGTGCCGCTATCTGCATGATTAAGGTTTTAGTGTGTGGGATTATATTAAGATTTCTTTCAAGGTTTCTCCCAAATATTTGCTAAACTTAGCTGCTTGCTACATGTGGCAAATGACTATACAGGGGCCTTCAAACTATGGCCTGTGGACCACATGCAGCCCACCAAGGACATTTATCTGGCCCACTGGATGTTTTCGCCACCGCTGCCTGGCCTGCTTAGCAGCCAACTCATCCCAGGCCTGCAGTGAATTTGTTTATAGTGTGTGTGTGTGTGTGTGTGTGGCATCACTGTTCTGGTGGAAGTAGGAAGTCCAGCCTTGCTCCTGGAGAGCTGCTGGATTTGAACCGTCAACCCTGTGGGCTGCAGTCCTGCACACAACCACTATGCCACCAGGGCTCGGTCCAGTTTTTTTTTAACTACAGTCCAGCCCTCCAACCATCTGAAGGACAGTAACTGCCTACCCCCCCCCCCCAATTTAAAAAGTTTTAGGACCCTTAGACTATACACTTGGAGGGCAACAGAGGTAGGTCAGGGGTTATTCTCTCTATGGGTTATCAGCCATCCAGAGCAATCAGACTGTGTAGTTTGCCCTACCCTAAGTAGGGCCCACTCCCTTCTGAAACAAACAGTAGTAGACTACTTCCATGTAGGAGCACAGGCAGTTTAAGCCCACCCTCAGATGATCAAGTTTAGGTGATTATTATGAATCTAGGATCTGCCTTTCTTGTCACATGTACACTCCTAGCTGGTGCCCTTCCTGTTATGCCTATGCCTATTGTATACCCCTTCCTATGATGTGTGGTTCCTTGTAATCATGTCCCCACAGTAGATATAAACTTTGGTTAGCAATAAACTTGCTCGCTCAGGCTGTCTCTGGTTCTGGGCTTCATGCCCATGCTGTGCCCAAATGCCCTGACTGTTGACCTCATGGCCGTCCAGGGGGTGAGCATGCTACCATAAGATGTGTCTGATCCCATTATTTAAATCTCTCTTCTATCTCTCATAGTTTGTATGATTTACTATAATCTTTACTTGTTATCGCTGTACAATTGCGCTTACCCGATCCATGATGACATGTTAGGGGCTGACTCCCCCTGACATCAGTGGAGTTGTAAGAGGGGACTGAAGAATGAATACAATAAGAGGTAGTGAGAGTAGATCAGTGGTTCTCAACCTTCCTAATGCCATGGACTTTTAATACAGTTCCTCCTAACCCCAACCATAAAATTATTTTCGTTGCTACTTCATGACTGTAATTTTGCTACTTTTATGAGTTGGGTGTCCCCAGTGAAAGGGTCATTTGACCCCCAAAGGAGTTGCAACCCACAGGTTGAGAACCACTGGTTGAGGTACTCAAACTCTGTTGAGAACTGTGGTTTTGTTTGTTTTGTTTGTTTTTGTGGGCATCACTGCCTCTGGTGGTCGTGGGCACTACCCAGCTGCCACTGGATTTGAACCGCCAAGCCTGCAGGCTGCAATTCTGCACTCAACCACTTACGCCACTGGGGCTCAGCCTGAGAACTGTGGTTTTGAATGAAAGACAAATAGACAACATTCGCTGGATGCAGATTATGAATATCTATTTCTTGATACATTGTAGATTTATTTACATGTCAGTTTATATGTTAATGGGATGAATCTAGCAGAGGGAACCACTGAAGATATAGGAGAGAGATAGAAGGTATCACCCATTTTGGGGTTCCAGAAAGGGGAGGGACTGGAGTGGATCCAGCTCACCTCTTTCACTGTTATGGTTTAACCAGCAGCCACATATGTTTTGCTTTGTGTCAAGAAGATAAACTCATAAAACTAAACATTTCAAACAGTGGGCTTCTGAAATATACTGAAAGTTAATATCTTGATGACTTGATTAATCAAGTGACTCCTTTATAAACTAGTTTCATGATCTCAGTGCAATGCTATTTAAATTATTTCATAAGACAAGAGTGAAAGATAGGCATTTGTTTAGGTATTGAAATGAAACATAAAATATGAACTCAAAAGTAGTTTTCCTTTTTTTCTACTGCAAAATATGTGTGCTCCCTGGAGACTTTCATATGAATCTGACAAAAGTTGTCATATATCTGCTACATGGGTATGGAAGTACAAGGAACCCTATAGGTAATAAGACTCTTTCTACATCCTTAAGTCTGTCCTCATCCTTAAGGAGACAAGGAAAGAAAAGCAAGGCATTTTCTGTGCCAGGTTCCAGTACTAGGCAGTTTGCACAAAGATGACCATGCCTGGCCCCAAAGGCTCAGAGTATTCTACTAAGCAATCCCAGGTAGCGGGGGAAGGAAAGACAGGAAATGCAAGCAATTATGGTACAATGATTCATCAAGGAGTTGGGAGAGGGTCAGACTATCAACATAATAAATGAATACTTCATATCGTACCAGAACAAATTTCCTGCAATTGAGTGACTTCTGACTCATCGTGACCTTATCCTATAAGTTTCTAAGGCTGTAACTCTTTAGTCGAAAACCCTGACTTTCTCCTGCTGAGGAGCAGCTGGTGATTTTGAACAGCTGACCTTGTGGTTAAGAGCCCAACTGTTCCTGTGTATTCCTGAGCCGGTAGATCTTTTCCAGCAGCTGGTGAGTTTCACTTGTGAGCCTTGTGAATAGTAGCCCCACCTGTAACCCAGGGGAAAATGAAAGTCCTAAGGAGAGTGAACGCGGAATGCCCTGTGTGTTTGGAGGGGAGAAGGTTGTAGACTGCAGAATAGGGGGCCCAAGGTCTGACGCAATGAGAAGATGACTTACTGAGTGCCACAGCAGAGGAGCATTTCTGTGTAAAGGAAATATTAGTGCCAAGGCCCCGAGGCTGCATTCTTCTTCCCGTCAGCTTTTAGAAACAACTCAGTGGGAGCCGCGGAAGTGGAGGAGTAAGAAATGAGGTCAGAGAGGACGTACAAAGAATCGGGCAGATACTTTATGCTACTGTAAGGATTTGGGTTTCTATCCTGACTGAGAGAGGCGCTTGCTGGGGATTCGAGGAGAGGAGTGACATGATAGCACCTCATGCCTCACAGTGATCAATCACGTGGACCATTACTTTGCGATTCTGTTGCGGTGAAGGTGGCAAAGGAGGGAGAAGCGAGAACAGAGAGGTGATGACTGCTGTCATTGTCACGAGCATTTTGACACCCCCCCCCCCAACTATTCCAAGGAAGAAAGAGGAGACCGTGTCGGCAAGGATTTATAGTCTCAGGGAGTCCGAGGGGAAGTTCGACTCTGCCCTCTGCAGTTCAGTTTTTGCCTTGGAAGTCGAGGAGCCTTAGTGGCCTTGCAGAGCAAGTCTAGGACTAAGGTCGGTGGTTTAAACCCATCGGCCACTGCGAGGGAGAAAGATGAGGCTACCTTGCTATCTAAGATTGATAGCCTTGGAAACCCTATTAAGTATCTTTGGGGCAGTGAGTTTGGGTTGGGGTTGGCCTTTGTGGTACAGGGCTGAAAGTGGCTCATCAAAGGTCAGCAGTTGTAATCCAGAAGCCACCCCGTGAAGGTGCTAGTGCTGCCACAAGGCACCTGGGGCTCCCTGGGGTCGCCCAGTCTGTTTTCACACAAATGGGGAGATCCTCTGGGGCAGTTCCATGCAGTCCTAGAAGATTTCTCTAATTTGGGACAGATGCGTTGGCAGTAGTCTTGATTTTACATGTGGACGATGTGTTTTTCTTTATAAGAAGGTGCATCAGAGTACTCGTCTTTACTCACTAGGCAATGCAGCCCCAAACCACCTTTCTTTTATTGAAATTTGTTCCAGGATAACATCTCTGTCAAAGCACTTCACAAAGCCTTCTAGGAAAGTCTGTTTTTGGGGTGTTGGGCGGTGGGGGTGGGATGGGGGAATTGCCATTGTTAGGAAGAATTTGATTGGCGCCACCTCTTAAAATCTTCATTTGAAGCAAAAATCTTGTTACCCTAGGTTTGGATTTCCTTGTGTGGTGGTACCTAGCTCACGAAGAGTTTCACTGATAAGAAACTGGCTTTTAATACTTAACCTGTTTAGGGATTCTCACAGGTTTTCTTTTTTCTTTTTTTAATTTTCACTTAATTTTAGAAGAGACATTTCTAATTTCAGAATATGAGTTCTTGATGGATATTCACTATTAAATATGGAAGATGCTGTGTATAGTTACACTTGCTTTTCCTTAGGCGTGTGCTCTTGCAACTTGAAACCTTCGGAAACTCTTTGGAAACAATTGTATTTTCCTGAGGAGGGTCTTGAAATCCTGGGTTGCCTTCTTTGCTCGCTGTCAGTTGAACGTGTAAAGAGCAGTCCTATTAAAATTCTCTTTGGGAAAGCTAATTCTACTTCATTATGATGGAAGAGGGGTAAGAGTAATACGAAGCAAACACAATAGGTGATGAGAAATATAGTCGGGAGGAATCAATGGTTCATCTTTCAAATGAGTTTATTTTTCCATTTCATGAAGTTAGTGGGAGAGTTCTGTTTAGCTAAAATCTCAAACAACCTCTTTACTCTGTAGGAGAATGGGCAAATTGATTTTATTTAAAAAACAAAGTGAACCCAAGAAGTCACTTGAATGATAAATAAATACATTTATCAATTCACTTATGTTCTAGAATAAATGGAAGTAATTATGACTGCATTAGTGCAGCATTAATTAACATTGCTAATTCTTTGTATGCAATTATGTCCAATAATAACACTAATAAAAAGTAAATATCAAATGAATAAGAGTGGAGCCCCCATTTCTTTTTAAAGCCACCATATTACAGTGTCAGATTATGAATACACAATATTATCAAGCTTCCAGGTACCCACTTTCTAAATCCAGGCTATATGAATTCTAATGAAAACATGAACTATGTGGTATAAATCTCCTGCGCTGCCTGGTTCAATGAGGGTCTGCCCAGCAAGCCAATAATTCCATTCCTCAGAGCATTGCTGGGAATATTTATATAATTAAATATCATCTGTTTCCCCATTTAATTCCTGGTGACTCTTTTTTTCCCTGGCTGTTCTTGCTATTTCCTTGGGCAGGAATGGCCCAATAAAGTTGCTGCAGCCCTGATGGATTATCTTCATTAGGTACTTGGGGTGATGAGTCCCTGAGTAATGCTGAATTTGATTTACCATGTTCAAAAGCTGAACCTTTTGCAGAAGCTCTAAGTAGGGCAGGTTTTATGCAGCTCCACACTGGCTTGTTCAAAAGGACAAGAAAAAATAAAGTTACTCTTTTAGAAAACAATTTTGGGAAGCATGTTTTCTCCTAGGGAGCGTCCCCCCTTGTTTTGGGCGGGGGGGAGGAGCATCACTGCCCTGGTGGGAAGGGGGTGTCCCCTTTTACACAACACCAACACATTGGTAATAATGACAATCTTTTTCTGGGAAAAAGGGGAAAAAAAGAAAAAGATGAGTGAAAAAGTTGATGTGCTTGGAAGAATGTTGGAGAATGGGGCTATGATGCCATGTAGGCAACCAGGGGAAGTTTTCAAGTTTGGGAAGCCAGGAAGATGGGTTGATGGCTTCCTAGAGCCCCTTTCAGCAAGAAACCAAAGGTGAGGAGCAAAGGTTTTGGACTCAGTTTGGGACTTGAGCCCTGCCCCCACCCCTGCCAGCTGTGGGTCCCCATCTCTCCTGAAAGCCCCCCAAATCTCTGTAATCTCTACGCTTCTCACCTTTAAATCTGGAAGACTCTTGTTCTACCTGCTTGTCACAAGGTGGTTTCAGGAATTTAAAAAGGCACTTGAAAGCAATTGTACAAAGCCTGGCTTACTGCAGGGGCTCAAAGGACAGGGGCTCCTTGTCCTCCCTCCTGTCCTAGATTCTTTAAGGGCACAGTGTGTGCGATTTTGTCTTCCTACATGAAGTGATTAAATAATGAAGTGATAGAGTTTGGCCTAATGCAGAGACAGGGTCTGAAGTGGAACAATGTCTGAATGATTCCTCTCGCTCTGCGCCAAGGCTCTTACTTATTTTTACTTTTGGAAAGGGGACAGCATGGCGGCTTTGGGAGCGTAGCATGCGATGCAATCTAGACTGCCTCATCCTATCATTATGGGTATTTAACACCCATTGAGTGCCAACAATGCAGCTTCTCTAATTCACAAGTATTTGATTTCTGTGAGTGCCCCGATTCTGAAGGCCCTGTAAGGCCCTCCTGCTGCACTGAGTGCCTGATCCCTGGAGGGCCTGGCAGCTGTCTGTGGTGGGGGTATTGTGCTGGAAAGAGGAGAGCAGGCCTTGCCAAGCTATGGCAAGTGGAGACTCAGTCGAGGTGGTGGTTGGCCTAAAGAATCAAGTCTGAGAGAAGACAGACTGTGAGAATGGTTTCCTTTTATAATTTCAGAGGCTTCTGCAGAGCAGCAAAGAAGGAAAAGGCTACTTGTAAATGGCAGTAGTATAAGAGGCAAGAAAGATCTCAGATAGTCTGGTTGGAAGCTGAATGTGTGAATACATAAATATACTGATATACCCATGAAATAAAGATTCATAGCAACAAGAGTAGCTGGTATTTCACATTTACTTGTAATGCTTTTAGGCACTGTACCAAGCACTTTCAACCCATGATTTTACTTCAATCTCACTTTGCTCTGTGAGGCAGGTACTAATATCATTCCCCTTAGTAGGAGGGGAAACTAATGTGTAGACAGGTTGGGTGTCTTGTCCAAGGTCATACAGGTAATTAGCTTGGTGGGCTAGGAATTAAAGACAGTCATTCTAACTAGACCCTGAACACTCTTAGTCATGAGAAAATGGGTTGAAATGGAGAGTTCATGCATTCTTATGGTGCCTTAGAATCCACAGAACCAGGAACCACATGTGCAAAGCACCTAGCATAGGTCCTTGGCAACTTGACTTAACGTATTCTCAAATATTTGTTCTGTAAAAATGGAACCCATCTCAAAGGGCTACAGAAAGAAAGAGAGAGAGAGAGAGAGAGAGAGAGAGAGAGAGAGAGAGAAAGATAGAAAGAGAGAGGAAACATAGAGGAAAGAAAGGAGACTGTGTACCTGAAACTGGCATGCACATAGATGTGTATTCCATTTCCAATGCCACAGGGCAGTGATCAGTGATCAGTGACCAGTAAAGAAGTTATTTTGACATGTATCTTGGAAGGTCAGGGAAAACTCCTGCTGCGGTCCTTTCATACAGATCCGCATGTTGTGGTGACCCCTGCGTTAGTCTGGGTAGAATAGAGAAGCAAATTCATAAGCATGCATATGTATATAAGAAAGAGATTTATATACAAGAGCAATTGAACATTGAGAAAACAACTGGCCCAGTCCAGAACAAGTCCATAAGTCCAATATTAGCCCATTTGTCCAGTATCAGTTTATAAAGTCTTCTTCAGACTCATGGCGAATGCAGGACAATCACAAGCCAGTGGGTAGAGAGTCTTTGGATCCAGTGGTGGTGTAAGCATCTCAGCACTGGCAGGAGTCTCCATGTGACTTCTCTAGGTCCAGATTTCTTGCTGCATCGGGTAGATTCATTTAGCTTCTCCTCAGGGATGTCTTGCAGAGAGCCAGCCTTGTCAGTCACGTTTCTCCCATGGAGTGATTTCCAAGAAGGAATTACCACATTTCCCAGAATTCTCAGAGAAGGCATGCCTACACAGAGGTCTCATTGACTAGCTCCAGATCAACAGACCAGACTCCACCCCTCACTCTTAATCCTCAAATTGACATCAAATTAGGTGACTGCTATACCCCCCAACCCTAAAATCATTTTCGTTGCTATTTCATAGCTGTAATTTTGCTATCATTATGAATCTGGCAACCCTCATGAAAAAGTTTTTTGACCCCCAAGGGGGTTGTGACCCCTTTGGTTAAGAAACACTGCTGTAGAAAAGCTCTGCCATTTTGCTTTGTTCTAGCGTCATCAGCGTCCAGAACTGCCCTTCCTTTTGCTTTCTGTGTTCTGAGCACCAAGGAAGAACAATGCTGGCAGATCCGTGCCTGGATATAAAAAAGGGGCTGATCTCCTGGTGCGCCATCTTGTACTAAATCCTATAGATCAGTGTTTCTCAACCTTTCTTAGGCCATAACCCTTTAGTACAGTTTCTCATGTTGTGGTGGCCCCCAACCATAAAATTCTTTTTGTTGCTACTTCATAACTGTCATTTTACTACTGTTAGGAATCATAGTGTAAATATCTGATATGCAGGGTGTATTTTCCTTGTTACAAATTGAGCATAATTAAAGCACAGTTATTCATTACCAAACAATATATAATCATATATTGTCAAATATTTATTTTTTTAATGACAAATAAAAGAAATTTTGTCTTGAAGCATTGTGTAGCATGGCCAACAGTCTTCTCTCCAGGTACTTGTATGTGGGCATAGCTACATGTGGAAGGACCCATCTGGAGAGGTATAGAGGAGCGATGTCTGGGTCCCTGAAGCCTTTGGAAAGATGCATCTTCCGATGGTCTTATGTGACCCTTGTGAAAGGGTCGTTTGGCGCCCCCAAAGTGGCCTCTACCCACAGGTTGAGAACCAGTGCGTTAGATCAGAGTAGTCAGCCTCTGACAAAATCACGTAGGCACAATTGTATGGCGATACTATACAAAGATTCTAGTACAGTCGTAGAGAATTTTAGAGATAGGAGAGAAGATACCATAAAAGAGTCACACATTTTTGGTGGCACACTCACCTCCTGGATAGCCATGATCTCAGCAGCCAGGTCCGCACAGATAGTGGGAGGAGGCGAGAGTACATTCCTCACCAAGGCTTATGTATACTTAGGGGAGTACAACCCTCCCTGAATACAGGTAACCACATATGTCAAGGGAAGGGTTGTACCCTAGGCAATGCAGCAAGGGAAGGGGGATAATCGTGGGGTCCACACACAATAGGAAGAGGAGGGTTTAGGGTTTACACATGTGACAAGATGGACAGATCCTATATTCAAGATGACAGCCTAACCTTGATTTTCCTTGAGCTGATTCGACCCGTTCTCTGATTCTCCAGGAAGACAATCACTATTCTTATCAGTAGAGTGTGAGCCCCACTAAGGTAGAACTGACAGTAGTCTGATTGTTCTGGATGGCTGTTGCCTTCAGGGAGAAAACTTCTAAACAGCTGACCTCACAATGTGCTGGCAAACAGCTTTACAACTGCTGGAGAAACCTTTCTGTGTCCCACACTTCTCTTTAGGCTGTTTGTTTGTTTTTGCTACTTTCCTTTCAAGAAATCACTATGTTCTTACAATCACATACTTAGCACAGCTAAGCTTAGATTACAGAACAGTACATTTAACTGGACACCAGAAAACAGAGAAAAGCAGTCTAAGATGTTGTCTTTCTTCCCACTCGTCCTTAATTACCATCATTTACTGTTTAACCTCATCTTGGTCTTGTCCTTCTTAACTTCGTATTGTGATTAGAAAATGCCTATTAAACTTCCTGTAACTCCTTTCTTGGTGAAGAAATCCTTCGTGACTGTTTTTGACAGTTGTAGGGTGTTGGTGGGTCTTGGCACCAGTGTTGCTTGACTTTTCCTGGTCTCAGTGCTGTGTGTCCTCTGTTCTGGGCAATTGACTTCTCCATCTGTTTAGAAATTGTAGGTAATGCTGACTCTGACTGTTTCTCTCCTCTCTATGTTTCCCACAGGCTAAATTGGAGGAAATGATGTAATAGTCACATGTCATAGGAAAAGGACAAAGCCATGGGATAACTTGAAAAACCGGTTGCTGCAGAGTAGATTCCAACACATGGCAGTTCCATGTATGTCTAAAGTAGAACTTTGCTCTGTAGGGTTTTCAAAGAATGATTTTTCAGGAGACCTTTCTTTTCTTTTCACTAGGTCTTTCTTCAAAAGGGCCTCTAAGTGGATTAGACCGCTATACTTTTGGTCAGAAGCCGGCCACATTAATTATTTTCACTAATTAGGGACTATAGATCTCATAGCTTTTCTGCTTTAAAGTTTCATATTATAGCATGTTTGTAAGCAAAAGTACATAGAACCCAATACATAGAATCAAACAAACCAAACTCACTGCCATCAAGTTAATGCCCACTCACAGTGACCCCACAGAATAGAGTAGAACTCCCCTGGTTAGTTTCCACTGTTAGTGGGAGGGAAATAACCCCCTCTCTTTCCCACAGAGTGGCTGGTGATTTCAAACTGCTGACCTTGCAATCACAGCCCAATGCATTATCACTATGCCACCAGGTCCCTTACTTGGAAAGGCTGTTTAAATATTCACTTCTCTTTCCTTTAGAACCATGATTCTGAATTCTGCACATCCATAGCCTTTCTTCCTTTCTTTATTACATACTGAGGTCTGGGCTCCATCCTAGACCAATTACACCAGCATCTCTAGGGGTGAAGCTTAGGTGTTAATATATTTTTAAAAGCTCTCTAGGTAACGCTAGTATGCAGCCTGTGCTGACAAACAATGCAACAGTCCTTCTTTGTGCTTTTTGCCTCTCGAGCTGCTGACTTCTAATTAGGGTTAATATCATTGAAATATTATGCTTTTGTTTTGCATTAAACTTAATGAGTACTAACAACCCTCCATCCACAAATATATACCCTTTCTGGCAAATGCACTCAGATTTTTAGAAAACTGAGCTCCTCACGAAAATCCCAAGTGTGCCCCAGAACAGAACCTTTGAACTGCATTCAAGCAAGACATTAGAACATGAATTTCCCAGGTTTCCCCACCACAGCTCCACAGTGGCCCAGAGAAAACAGGTAAGCTCAGCCTAAAGACTGCAGATGGGCAAGGTTGACTGAGGCAGGCCCGGGGCTGGGATGGGGGAAGCAACCTGAAGTTCACACCTAGCTCACCCATCAGGAAATCAGCTGCAGTTGGTGCCCATGTGATATTAGCTCCCGAATGATGTTTTGTAGACCTGGTGACTTTGTGGTTACTCAATGGGCTGTGATCTGCAAGATCAGCAGTTCAAAACCCCCAGCCCCCTCGGGGAGAGAACAATGGGGATTTCGACTCTTATAAAGAGTTCCAGTTTCAGAAGCGCACAGGGGCATTTCCACCCCGTTCTTTCAAGTTGCCGGGAGTCAGCAGTGAGTTGTTTGTTTGTTTCGAGGGTACTTTGAATACAATTAAAGTAGTGGCGGACACCTTGTACTGCTAGACACCAGGCCAGTGAGTCATACCCTCCAGTGGCTTAAGAGAAATAAGTGGCGGCTTTTTGCTTCTTGTAAAGATTTAAAGCCTAGGTAACTCAAAAGCCAAGAGGACACCTCTACTCTGTCCTCTGTCTCTACTCACTCTGAATTGGAATTGCCTCGATGGTGGCAAGCTTTTTTCTGGGGGGGCGATGATATTTTACAAAGTTCTCTTGATTTTCATAGGCAGAGTTATTATCTAAAACTCAAATGAGGATGCACACTCTTCTAAATGAAAGCGTGTATCTGACACCATTATCATTGGAATCTGAACGTCAGTTCCCTCATCTGTAAACTGCAGACCTTGAAGAGTCTCTCCTATGCTATCAGGGTGGATTAAATAATTGCTAACATTTATTGAGTGCTTACAGGGTACCAAACATGGTTCTAAGCTTTTAAACAATGTATTCAATTATTTAATTCTTAAAAACCATGCTGCGGTGTGTCCCATGATCGTCTCCCCTCAGAGATTAAGACATAAAGGCTCAGAGAGAAAGAAAGAAGGAAAGCAAGAAAGAAAGAAAGAGAAAGGCCATGCCACTTGCCTAGGAGTACATGGTTGGCCCATGGGGTAGCTGGGAATGGAACCAAGAAAAGGTGATGCCAGGCTCTGGCCACAGGTCCTGGGTTGCATCATCTAAGACACCTGAAAGTGCCTGAGACAATGCCTGACCCAGGATAGACCCTGGGTGCATAGACTGATTTTGGGGCTGGTCAATTTAGAAGTGTGGGAGCAAATGTGGTCTTATCTCTACTCAAAAGAGTCAAGAACATGTGAGAGTTGACAGGTTGTGTGAGAGGTGGTGATGGTTTTTCTTTAGAAGCTTTGGAGGGCTGGGTGGGTGTGTCAGTCTGGGTAGACTAGAGGAACAAATTCAAGGACACGCATATCGATATAAGGAAAGGGTTTATATACAAAAGGAATGGGACATGGAGAAAGCATCCCAGTCCAGTCTAGTTCAAAGTCATAAGTCCGATATTAACCCATATGCCCAAAATCAGCCTATAAGTCTTCTTCCGACTCAGGAAGTCACAGGACAGTGGGTGTAGATTCCCAGTGCTGGCAGGGCACCTCGCCTCCAGGGCTCAGGCTCCATCAACAGCAGAAGCAACTCATCGCTGGCAGAGGTCTCCATCTGGCCGCCCCAGCTTCAGAGGTCTGGCTCCATCAGGGCCAAACTGTATGGTCTCTCTGCCGGCTCCTCCAGCTTCTCCAACGCTGTCAGCTTGTCTTGTTCGTGTTTAATCATCTCTCTAACTCCCAAGCTTCTCATCTTCACAAGGGAAATATCGCAAGATTTCCTGGACGTCTCAGGAGAAAACCATGCCCACATAGAGGCCTCATTGACTACTCAATGGCTATCTCCAGATTAACAGGCTAGACTCCATCCCTACATTTCAATCATAAAATTAACATAAGCACATGACTGCCACAGTGGGTTAGGTTGCAGAGTGAATAATCTCAGAATATTAGTAATTATTGAAACTACCCAAGGTTGAAATGCATGGGGGACACCTTTTGACATGCTGCTGTTGTTGGGTGTGACGAGATATGCGACAGAATCAAACAGTGCCCAGTCCTGTACAGTCGTCAGAGTTGTTCCTATGCTTGAACCATTGTTATAGCGTCTGTGTCAACCCATCTTGCTGAGGGCCCCTTTTCACTGCATAATTGTGTGTGCATTTGTGTCCATGCATGTGTGTGTGTGTGTGTGTGTATGTGTGTGTAGATGTAACTCTCTGGCAAGGGAACTGGCCTCATTTTTTATACTTAGCATTCTGTGAGTTGGGCATTTGAGTTTTATCTTCTGGTTGTGTTGTCATAGCTCTGGGTTCCCTGATCATACTTTTGATGCTCTTTGAACTGTCTCAGGCCACCGCCAGCAGTTGTCAAAGAGTTGATTTCAGCTCTTGCCAACCTCCAGAGCAGACTGCCCTATAGGGTTTTCAGTGGATCATTTTTTGGAAGTAGATCATCAGATCTTTCTTCGGGGCACAATCGCTCATCATGTAGTTAGCAGCCAAGCACATTAATCGTACCACTCAAGGGCTCCTATTTGAAACCAAGCCGAACTCCCTGCCATCGAAGTGACTTTGACTCTTAATGACCCTCTAGAACAGAGTGGACATGTCCAGGGCTGTGACCCTTACAGGAGCACACTGCCACATCTTTCTCCTGAAAAGCACTGGAGCCTTCAACCTGCTGACCTTTTTGGTTCTGGCTAAGTATTTTGGCACTAAGCCACCAGGGCTCCCACCTCAGCCTTGTCTTCAGTAACTGTGGGGCTAAACCAATTTCCAAGTGCATTTGAGCAGCCAAGCCTGCCCCCTGTGTGGCCTGCTGGAATCTCTGGTCTGCATAGCCTGGGGACTTAGCACAGAGCTCAGCTCAGGTACATCAGGTCATCTGAGGACTGGTGTCCAGGTTATTTCTGCTCTTCTTGCTCTACTTTGTACTCCCTGACACCCTTTATGTAAACCAAGACCTCTGCAGGAGGAGGCTGGGGGAGTCCAATATGTTCTCCAGTCGAGCACCACTGGCTGTGTACCCCTAAGCTAGGAGGAGATAATGGGGTTACACAGAGGAGTCAGAGTCGTATAAAAGCAGTAGAGCCACGTACCTACCTCTGGGCTCATTATGCCGCTTCGATTTTCCTCTCTTTCCTCCCCCTTCCTCTCTTGTCTTCTAATACCCCCAACCTCAGCCTTGCTCCCCACACAAGGAATTAAAATGTTTTGTCTGGAAATAAGCAGCCTTGACAAATACGGGCCCGGGCTTCTGCGGCAGCTGTGTTCGGCGTGTTCCGATGCCAGTGATGTGAGCTTTAGCATGAAACTGCTGCCCAAATGCACCGGATATTGCTGTGTCCATTTCCATTGTGCTCAGCATCACGTGGAACCCAATCAAATAATGATCTTTGGAATGAAATATTCAGTGTACAATGTTATTAACATATAAAAGACGTATGGGCAAATCACTTTTAAGTATGACAAGACTTCAAAATGTGTTTCATTTGAGTATCGGGAGAGAGATTTTTTTTTTTGGGGGGGGGGGTTGTTTATCAGCAGTGCCATGAGGGAGGCTTATTTTTTCCCTTTAAATCTGGATGAATATGCATGTGTGCGCTGCATGATAATAACAATCATGCCAGCCAGGAGATTAGCTGAGCCTTTGCTCTAGTAATTCTAGCATGCAAATTCAAAGTATGCAGAGGAGGGGGCGGGAGTGTGCAGCATCTCTCGTTCATCTCCAGCCTAACCTTTGTGCTGTGTCTCAGGTGTGCCTGGGTACACTTCACAGTGGGCCTTCACCGGGGCCAAGGCTTGGCGCCATGGGCCCCAGCCTGAATGTGGATCCACCTTTTCTTAGTGGGAGATAGACCAGCAGAAGAGAGCATACAACGTCACGAATACATTCTCTTCTGGGTCATGGAACTGAAAACGGAACAAACAGAACAGATAGCGATGATGGTTGCACAACGTGGTGGTCACAGCCGATGCCACTCAACTGTACCTGTGGCAGATGGCTCGCTATGGACAAGAGCAAGTCCAAAAGTCTTGCTACCAAAAAAAAAAATCATAGAAACCTTTTATAAACACAAAGCATCAACCTGTGAAGCTATTCTTCTTGCCATCATCTCCATCTAGTTGTCTACACTTCTGAGGGCCATATGTCCCTCTCTATAGCACTTCCCTGAAGAGCTCTGTGCTCTTTGATTTAAGCACATCGAAACAGCGTTTTGGGCATCCTCAAGGGAATCGAATCCTGATACTTTTCCATGTTCTTTGAGTTGGGGAGAAAAGGAAGCCTGCAAGGGCAAGGTCAGGATAAGGTATCCCAGGGAAAGTCAGCCCTCACAGAATGAGCTGGGTGTGAAAAACAAAGCAAATCGCACCGAACAGCTCCTCAGGACAACTTTTTCTTTCACCATTACAGTTATCAGTTTTCTTCAAACTTTCCCCTAACAAGTCCAGGATCATCCTGGGTCCTTTGTGAAAATCTAACAAAATTACCCCTTTGGGATTCTTCCCAAACAGTCATATCACCTTCTAAATTGTCTTCACACCCTTGAACTTATATTCAACTGGCTCAGCAGATCCCCTTAAAAGCGACTGTTTTGATGGGCTTTTTCTTTTTAAAACCATTTTATTGGGGGCTTTCACAGCTCTCACTTTTTCCCTCTCTCCCCCACCCTTCTTCCCTCATGAACCCTTCATAATTTATAAATTATTATTTTCATATCTTACACTGACTGCTGTCACCCTTCACCCACATTTCTGTTGTTCATCCTCCTGGTGTGTGTGTGTGTGTGTGTGTGTGTGTGTGTGTGTTAATTCATTGATCATAGTGATTGATTCCCCCTACCTCTTCCCTCTACCTCATAATATTGCTACTCCCATTATTGTTCCTGCGGGGTTTATCTGTCCTGGATTCTGTGTGTCAAGAGCTCTTATCTGTACCAGTGTACATGCTCCAGTCTAGCTGGATTTATAAAGTAGAATTGGGGTCATGGTAATGGAAGGAGGAAGAATTAAAAAACTAAAGGAATATTGTTTTCTCGGTACTACACTGCACCCTGGCTGGCTCTTCCCTTCTTTGTCAACCTTCTGTAAGGGAATGTCCAATTGTCTACAATGCCAGGTTATTAGAACAAAGTGTTCTTGTATTGAGGGAATATTTGAGTAGAGGCCCAAAGTCTATCTGCTATCTTAATATTTAACATATAATATATGTACATAGATGTGGCAGTTACATGATATGTCAACTTGTGAAGGAGTGGAGTCTAGTCTGTCATTTAGGCCAATGAGCCCTCTGTATGGACATGGCCTTCTACTGAGGAATCTGGGAACTCCTATCTTCCTACCTGGATTTTGCACACAACACACTCTCTGCTCCATCTTTTTGTTGACAAGCCACATGGAGCTAGGTTGATGAAGCCAGAGCCCTGGGGCTGGAGGAACCATGTGGAGACCCACATTGACTCTGAGATGCTTCCACTGTCACTGGATCCACAAAACTTTTCACCTACTGACCTGTGATCTTTCAGCATTTAACATCATTGTATGTGCTCCATGAATCTAAAGAAGGATTTCTGGACTAGTATCAGACATATGGGCTAAAATTGGACTTATGGACTTGATCTGGACTGGGCTGAGGTGTTTTCTTAATATACAATTATTCTTTATATAAAACTCTTTTTAATACACATCTGAGTGTCTATGGACTTATTTCTCTAGTCAACCCAGATGAGAACAATAGCTCTATGGTCCTACTATTATATATAAATATGTTTACATATGTACATGCCTGTATTTATGCCTCCATAAATGTCCTTTGTCTCCTGGTTCTTTCCTCCATTTCCTTTGATTTTCCTCTTGTCCCATTATCATATTCGACATTCACTTGGCTTTCAGTAATACCTCTCAGCCTCACTGCACTTGATCAAGCCCCAGCAGGCATTTTACCCCTCCTCACCTTTGATTTAAATTACTTGTTGTTCCCTTGTCCCTGGGTTTGTTGACTCCCCTATTTCCTTCCCTCACTTCTCCCTTTCCTGTGTCCCCCCCCCCCCCCACCACATAGGTCTGATTGGGGATTATTTATCCTACCTGTCTTATATAGATAGACATGAAAACAACAACAACAAAAAAGAAAAGCCAGAAAAAGTAGTGCCAGGTCTGTCTGTTGACCTTTACGAATGTTTTCTGATCAAGGCCGATGAGGTGTCAAGCCCTGCCCCGAAGTCTCTTTTGAGGATTCCTAAGGCTTCATAGTTTCGCTCACCTTGCTGCTCTGTTGCACCCCTTCATGTTTTGTCCCCATGTGGTGGGCTCACACCAGGCACGATTCCCACACTGTGTCTTCAGCGTTGTCACCCATAGCACTATGGCTCAGTGAGGGGACGCCATGTCTTGCTCGTGGTGGGGCCTGCCCTTACAGTCCTCTCTGTGTGTTGACAGCTCCAAGCAGGAATATCATCCTTGGGGCTTGGTGGGCCAGGATATGGCCCACTCTCCCTTTCTCCCTTCTTCCCTCTTAGTTTGGTCCTGTGTGTTCTGAACAGACCTGCTCCTCTCCCCAAGCTGTAGCTTCAGTGCTATCCTCTGTAGTGTATTCTTTGGGGGTGGGGGTGGGGTGGGGGTGTGTGTCCATGTAGCTGAATTGGGACCAGCACCACAGACCTCTTTACTGATTCGCTGCTTCATGTCAGTGTGTTGTTTTCAAGCCAACAGGTGGAAGTGTGGTCCCTCTCTCCCTGTCCTGTGGAGATATAAACAATATGCTCCCCTTGGGTGGGTTCGTAGATGGACTTTTTCTTATGGTACCCTGGTGGTGTTGTGCTTATGCATAGGACTCCTAACCTTAAGCTCAACAATTTGAACCCACCAGCCACTCCATAGGAAAAAGATGGGGCTTTCTATGTTCATAAAGAGTCTAAGAAACTCACAGGTGCAGTTCCCCCTACCCTACAGGATCACTCTGAGCAGGAATCAACTTCCTGGCAGTAAGTCTTTATGGGAGAAGCCTACTCTCTCTCTCGTTGCTTAAGAAAACTGGACAAGTAGAGCAGGCATGTGGCTGGCCACCAAAAAAATCAAGTCCACCGCTGTCAAGCCAACTCCAACTCATGTCCAACCATGTAGGACAGAGCTCCTTTTGGATGGCCAAGAATAAGAGCACCCCACTAGAACTGGGAAATTTCACTTCTTAATAAGAAGGCACTTTTCCTTCGTGGTCCTTAGGAGGTGGTAGAGGTTTGAATCTTACCTTTTGACTTACTAACTGGGTGACCTTGGGAAAGCTCCTTTTGTTCCTTTAGTTTTCCAATCAATAAGATGGGGATAATAAAAGTACGTACCTCCCAAAATTGCTGTGAAGATCAAATGGGTTACAGCATATAAAATGTCTAACACAGTTCCAGGCACATACGGGTTATGCATGAGCTACTGCATTGCTGCTGCTACTATTACTACGACTACCACCTTTGGCTTCTTTTCCCCATATATTTGATGTGTGAAAGTTTGAGTCTGATAAATCCTATCAATGGATACAGATTTGTATATTATTTTGGCTCTCCAGGAACAGGTGATACCATCTCCTGTCAAGGTTCAAGCATATGCATTTTCCTTCCCTCATCTCCCAGGCACAATGATGTTCCCTCCTCTCCCATGCACAATTTTGCAGCTTGACACCCAAATAACTCTTAGGTGATTTCTAGTGTATTTAAAAAGTTAAGGAGGAAGGAAACAGCATAGACTGAACATCTAGCCAGTGCTAGACACCATGTGTTTTAGAAGCAATCTCTTTCAACCCTTGGGGCTGTGAGGCAGGCAAAAAGAACTTATAGTATCAAGTACTTTTAGTTCACTTAAGGATTAGAAAAATGAGGCTTAGGGATCTGAGGTAACTTTCCAACTGTTATATAGCTATTGAATGGCTCAGATGAGATGTGAATATTCTACTTTCAAAGATTGAGGTCCTGCCCACCCCTTGAGGGCCTTTATGTTATGCATTTTAACATACAACCATGAAGGAACCCATTTTTACATACTCCTGAAAAGGATAATCCAGACTACATTTGAATAAATCATACATCTGGGGGAGTATGACATCTTGAATCTATTAAGTATATGTCAAATATAGCTAACTTATTTTTTTTAGTCACAGAGAAAGACAACTGACTTCAGTATATGTACAGGAATTTATGAATTTATTTTTTATTAGTCACTACATACTATAGGTCAGATTTGAGATAGAGTCTAAAAGAGACAAAATTGTAAAAATGTTTTAAGTCATTTTGAATTTGGGTAATTTTTCTCACAGCTTCCCCTCACAGTGGCAGGAGACTGCTCTTTTATCCAAACACTCAAATTGAGACATCAGATGTAAAAATCTACTAGGCCTTCAAAGTGATGATGTACCACTGGTAATGGTTGGATGCTGAGTCTGTGGATGTGCTTAGGGGCTAATGAATTCCCTCACTTCTTTATCAGTCTAGTTGATCAACTGCAGAAATTCTACAATAGGAAAACTGGCAAAGACATTAGCATATTCATCAACTTGTATTACTATGTAATTAAAGCACAGTTGTTTGCTTTAATCCAGGGAAATTGACAGGAGGGTTATTAGCCATGCCTGTGTATACATCAGGCGAACCCTTTGCTTTGTCCATTTTCTAGCTTCTTGAGTCATTTGAATTTTAATTTATGAATGTTTCCTTTTCTCAGAACTCCTTATCTTCCTAAGTAACAAAACCAAATATATCATAAATCTGACAATAAAACATAAACCATCATACTTCCAGAGAAAAACACTGGAGAAAATCTTTATGACTTGAGTTAGTCAAAACATTCTTAGGTAGAACACAAAACCTCCAAGCCATTAAAGAGCAAAAAGAGGAGAAACTAAAGAAAGGTATATTCCTCAGAAGATTCGCTAAGAATGAAAAAGACAAATCTTGCACATATTTATTCCAGGGTATTAACGTTGCTCCATGCTCTTATCAATGGTGCTTTAATTTTTTTTCTGTCTGTTCATTGTTAGCTTATAAAAATTCATTTGGGTTTCATATACTGAGACCTGCTAAATTCTCTTATTAGTTTTAGTAACACTTTTGTTTATTCTTTGGGAGCATCTACATACATGATCATTTAAATAAGGACCCTTTTATTGTTTCCATGATATCTGAATGCATTTTTCTCTCCTTTTCTTACCATATTGCGTTGGCTAGGACCGCCAGCATCATGCTGAACAGAAATGATGACAGTGGATCTCTTTACCTTGTTCTTGCTCTTCGGGGATTCAGGGGAAACACATTCAGTTTTTCACCATTAAGAATGATGTTAGCTGTAGGTTTTGTCACCTGGAGTAGACCGATGTGAGGCTTATAGTTTCCCAACTGACTTTTCCTCTGTAACTTTAGCATTCTGCTGAAGTGTAGAGAGAGCAAGCGGTGGAGCCGAAAGTACTCTTGTTGAAAAGGCAGCTCTTTAGGGGTCCATTTTAATTTGTTTTAGAGTGATTTCATCTTCTCTCCTGGTGGCTAGTACAGATATAGTCTCCCTCGTTTGTCCTTGTTCTTTTCTCCCTGTACTTGTTAGGGCTGGGAAAAAAGTGTCAGAGTGAATGTTTTCTGAGACTCGCCCCAATTTAAACGTTACTTTGTGAAACTGAACTGTTCTCCACATTTCCTTGTATCTGTAACAGGCATTCACATCAGATTTTTACCCACAAGTCTCTGTGAGACAAAAGAAGGGCCTTACATCTTTGTTGATAAGACATCACGTAACTGCTATTAATGAGCAAAACCGTAAGAAGAAACATATTTTTTAATTTGTCGGTGTGGTTCTTCTCCTGGTGACTAAATTGCTGCACACTTGATAGCACTGGCAGCAACAGCAAACTACTAATATGGAATCACCTAGTTAATTAAAGCAAGGATCATATGATGGGAAAAAAACCATCTACTCAACCATGTGAAAACACTTTAAAAATCATCCTTAAAAATGTGTTGCCCCCTCCAAATGTATTCCTAATATTTTTAGCTGGTAGAAGGGTTTGTACAGAGTATCAATCACTATAATAGCATTATAGTTTTGTTAGAAATCATTTGAAATCAAGAAATATGGTAGCCTGGTAAATGAGCAAAGGATATTCTTTTATAAGGTTTTAAAGTTTTCATTTGTCACTTGTTGGAATAGATAATAACTTTTCTGAAATAAGATAGAAGGTAAACCAGAGGAAATTAGGTTATGGAATTTATAGAAAATACTCCCTATGTAATAATAATAATAATAATAATATAATAATAATAATAATAATAATAATAGATTTCTACATGGACTAGAGAGTAGCCTTTGTTGTAGCTGAGGTCAGAATGGATGTACTAAAGGTGCACATTTCTTCCATGACTGGATCTTAAAAGGGGTTAACAGTGACAAAGATGGTATGAGGTGAGGGATGAGGTCACTTTGTATGGGAGATGATGCTTGCGTATTTCAGAACAGAGAGGAATGATATTTTAGGGACACTTAGCAAGTGCTGATTGAGGTTTGAGAGGTTAGGGACTGACCGAAAAGTAGTATAGGCAATAAGTCAAGTTGCGTGGAAGAACATGATAGCTGGACTGAATTCTAAGGCTGACTCTGAAGCTAGGCAGAAAATTCCAGTTATGATCAGTTGACAGTAAGGTGAGAAGAGACAAGGATAGCAATATTTATTTCTACCTTGGAACTTTACTGGATAGTGAGGTATTAACTGTGGGTCAACGGTTAGAGAATGTGTCAAGTAAAGAATCAGTTGAGGGGATGCGCAGTAAAAGGCAATCCAGGGCCATATCTGATGTCCTCTGGGTTCCCCATCACAATCAGGCAGAAGTCCTTTTTGGTCCATCATTTTTTTAAACCTCTTTTGACGTCAACCATTCCTCCCACACCACTCTACATCTATGCTGGGTTTGCTAATTCATTGCCACACAGAATTTACAAACAGTGAATTAATAGGGTTCATTAGGGAAGTTTCAATGCTATGCATAATATTACCATGAGTCTATCCTATATAAATTTCAAGAACATCTCAAAAACAGATGTGCTGCATTAAACACTAATGGCAGGGCTATGGAAGGACATCAAGAACATCACTCATGAAGTAAGCAAAAACAACACAGGACACTTCAGGAATCACATGTTGGGAAAGGTCCGATGGTTCCTGGGGGACACAGGAGAGGGGAGGAGAAAGGGGCATGGATAGGCTTATGAATGGAGGGGAGCAACAAGTGGTCTGGAATCAATGGAAAGGAGGGTATAGGAGGTCTGGTAGGGATTAAGCAAGGACAATGAATCCGTGAGGAAGCACTGAAATGCCAATAAAGCTGGAGCATGATGGTGGGACAGGAGGGAGATGGATGGAAAGAGTGGAAAGAGCTAGAAGGCAGAGGGCACTTGCAGAGGTCTAAATATAGGTATGCCCATACATAAATACAATTACCTATTATAAGGAGGTAATAAATTTAAGAACATATCTATAGGTCAAATACTAGGGTAGCAAGTAGACCTTGGGCCCTCACCCAGGGGCTCCCTCAATGCAATGATGCTTTGTTCTATGAATCTGGTATTCCACGAATCTCACTGGCCCAACATGATCACTGAAGTAAAATGGGTGCATAAGAAAATGCGGTGAAGAAAGCTGATGGTGCCCAGCTATCAAAGGATATATCATCTGGGGTCTTAAAAGTCTGAAGATAAAAAGTAGACCATTTACCTGAGAAGAGACTACACCCACACAAGAGAAGCACAACAACCAGCGTGGCCACAAGGTGGTGAAAGGTCTAGGCAACAGACATCAAATGGGGCAGGGGAGTGGTGGTGGTGGTGGTGGTGACGATACATATCACTGTGTGCACGCATCCCCAAGGTACCCACTGAAGACATGTGGGAGCATGAGCAAAAGTGGTGACGAAAGCTGATGGTGCCCAGCTATCAAAAGATAGAGCATCTGGGGTCTTAAAGGCTTGAGCATAACCAAGCAGCCATCTAGCTCAGGAGCAACAAAACCCACCATAAAAGAAGCTCACTTGCCTGTGTGATCATGATATGCTAGAACAATCAGGTATCAGGCATCAAAAAACAAAAATCAAAATCAATGGACCAATTGACACCTGATACAATTGCTGAAGACAAATGGATACAGAGGCAAACAGAGTAGAAGAAACGATGGTGTCCAGCTACCAAGTAGGTTGGAGAAGAGGTCGGGTAGTGTAAGGTATGACAGAACAATAATAATGTATAAAGTATTGAGGGTTGATGGGGAAGGGAGAGCAGGGGAAGAGGAGAGGGAATGGAAAAGCCAACACCAAGGGCTTAAGGGGAAAGGTGGATGTTTGGAGAATGATAACCTTAGCAGACATGGGAAGGTGCTTGGCACAGTATGTTTATTTATGTATTGTGAAAAACGATGTATGAGCCCCCAATAAAATGATTTTTAATTAAAAAAAAGAAATTGTAAAATTAGTCCTAAGCAACAAAAACAATACAAGTAAAACAAAGACAGGAAAGAAAGAAAAAAAATCAAAGTAGATGTCAGAAGAGATTAAAACATGTTCTTTATCATAGAGTAGCTAAGACAAATGGAAGAAATGTGTCCAAGAGCTGAACAGAACATTTCAAGGGGCAGCTTGAGAATACAGTCAAATGTTATACTGAAATGGTCAAACACCTTGCTAGAAAACCAAAAATGAAGAATATGTTCAGCATATCTTAAACTGATAGAACTCATGAAAAAATGAAAGATTTGAGTTTAAATATTAAAAATATTTCATGGGCCCAGTACTGAATGATGTAGGAATCATCAAATGAAGCTGGAAAGAATATGCAGAGTCACTGCAACAAAAAGAACTAGTCGACACTCAGCCATTTCAGGAGACAGCATATGAGCAAGAACCAAGGGTGCTGAAGGAAGAAGTTCAAGCTCAACTGAAAGCACTCGCCAAAACACAAGGCTCCAGGGATTGATAGAAGACCCATTGAAATGTTTCAGCAAGCTAATGAAGCACTCACTCATCTCTGCCAAGAACACAACTGCTTGGGCAACTGACTGAAAAAGAATAAAATTGTCACGCTTTTCACCTTCCTTGGATCCATAATCAATGCCCATAGCAGTAATAGTGTAGAGGTGAAAAGATATGCAGCACAAGCTCTCTTTAAAATGTTATAGAGAAAGAAGGTTACTTTGAGGATGGACTAAGGTGAACCCGAGCCAAGTCTTGATATTTTAGTTGCCTCCTCTGCATGTGAAAGTTGGACATGGACTAAGGAAGAATGCAAAAGCATCGATGCATTTGATTATGGTGTTGGCAAGGAACATTGAAAGTACCATGGCTGCCAAAAGAACAAACAAATTGGTTTTGGAACAAGTGTATGTGCAACCAGAATACTTCTTAAAGTCTAAATGCTGACCCTTTGTCTCATGGTCTTGGATAGGATGTCAAAAGAGAGAAGTCCCTGAAAAAGGACTGCCTTCTTGTTAAAATAGAGGAGCAGAAAAATGAGGGAGACCCTCAAGGAGGTGGATTGACATAGCGTTGTTAGCCATGGCTCAAACATAAGAACAATTGTGAGAATGGTCCAAGATGGGGAAGTGTTTTCCTCTGGGGGCACTATGCATCGGAACTGACTTGATGACACATCACAAACACAAGTAAGGGTGCTAAATAGATTTCCACAAGTCAGGATCAGTCATTTGGTCTCCTCAGAACTCTGTGGTTCTGAGCCTCTCAGCTAAGTGTGGTCAAGTCTCTCCAAAGACCAGGATGTTAGCCCGCCTTTCATGCTGTCCTGAAGTTTTACTGTCTTGGACCAGATGAGGAGAAAGTACCTGAGAGTCTCAGTGCTGCTCCTCTGAGTCCCCATCTCTGTGCCACAGTCAGTGTGGCATCTGGTCTTGGCTGCCTCTGCCACATCAGACAGAGACCTTGAAGTGCTCTTCCAAGGTCTTTGGGGTTTCTCTTTTCTCTCTCTCTGTTTCAGAGAATCGGTAGCCCCTTATCCCCTAAATGAAATCCACTGTTTTTGAGTAACTTCTGACTCGAGGAGGCCCTAGAACTGAGTCGAACTGCCCCATAAGATTTCCAAGACTCTAAATCCATTCAGGGGTAGTTTGCTACATTTCTTTTCCCCACAGAATACTGGTGGGTGGAACCAACAATCTTTCAGTTAGCAGTTAAGTGCTCAAACATTGTGCTACTAAGACTCCTTCAAATTCAAGCCGAGGGGGGCAAAATAAATAGTCCAATTTGATTTTCTGAATGGAAGTGAGAGTGAACCTTTAAGAGATAAGCGAGGGACCCAAAGTCTTGAGTCACAGGAAGAGATTCACCCGAGAAGTGAAACCCAGGAACTTTGGAAGAAATAGACTTGTGATCTACTCGAGATGAACGAATTGAGCAACAGGTTGCTCTGGATACCCGAATTCACCTTCTGTTTACATGGTTTTTGTCAATTTACCAGACTCCTACTTATGGAGTATGTGACAAGATGTGTGCTGTGTGGTTAAAATCAGCAAACGAGCTTTAGAGGGATGTGTGCAAGAGAAGAATAGACTGGAAATTGATCATTACAAATATGATTGCTGTTGTGGGTCAGAGTCATCGAGTTGGTCCCAAGTCCTACATGCCTTATGTACAGGAGAGTGAAACCCTGGAAGGTCTTACACCATCCTCTCCATGTTTTCTGTGTTTAAACTCACTGTTTTCGACACTGGGTAAATGCATCTTGTTGAAGCATCTTCCTCTTTTTCACTGGCCTGATTCTTTATTAAGCATAATGTCCTTCTCTGGAGACTGGTCCCTTCCAAAAACATGTCCAAAAATGTGTAAGGTGAAAGCTTGCTATCCTTTACTTGTAAGGAGCATTCTGGCTGTAATTTTTCCAGGACAGATTTGTTTTTCATTTTGACATTTCATAATATGTTAAATAGTCTTCACCATCATAATTCAAAGATATTGATTCCTCTTCAGTCTTTCTCACTCACTCTCTAACTTTCAGATACAAATGAAGGATTTGAAATGATCATGGCTTGGGCCAGGTTCTCAAGGTGACATCTTTAATTTTCAGTATTTTTAAGAACCCTTTGAAGCAGATTTTTGCAGTGCAATATGTCAGTTGGCTTCTTGATGGTTGCTTTCTTGCGGGCTGATTGTGTAAGCAAAGTAAAATGAGATTCTTTATGTATTCAATATTTTCTGTTTTTTTCTAATGATGTTGCTTATTGGTTCAGTTGTAGGATCTTTATCTTATTTATATTGAGATTTAATCCATGTTAAACCCTACAGTCCTTGACCTTCATCAGTAAATTCTTTGTCTCCTTTGCTTTCAGCATAAAGATGAATATTTATCTGTGTGTCACAGTCTTCCTTCAGTCCTGATTCTGTGTTCTTTTTCTTTTCTTCTTTTCTTTTTTTTTTTTGTGGCATCACTGCCCTCTGGTGGGAATGGGAGGCCCAGCCTTGCTCCTGGAGAGCTGCTTCTGGATTTGAACCCCAAGCCACAGTCCCACATTCAATACCTACGCCACCGGGGTGCCGCCTTTTTTTTTCATATAGAACAGCTCCTTGAATTATTTGGTAAGCATAGAGTGAATAGATTGGTAAGAGAATACAGCCCTGATGCTGTTCGGTTCAAACACCTTTTTTTGGTTTCTTTACAGGTCCCACAGGAGCACCATCAGAAGTTCTGACATTTCCATTTTTTGCAATGTTATCCCCAGCTTTTTATGACCCTCACAGTCAAATGCCTTTACATCATAAAACATAAGAAAACATCTTTCTGGTCTTTTATGCCTTCATGGAGTAAATCTACTCCACGAGACCTCTTTAAAGTATTGGAAAGCAAAATGAATAGTTCATCTTGATATTGAGAATGAATGTTAGATGCACTTTTGAGAGACATGCTAGGGACTCAAAGTTTAGTGTCATAGGACAGGATTCATGACTAAGGTACACCGGACCCAGTCCATGGTATTTTCTGTTGCCTCATAGGCATGTGAAAATTGGATATTGAATAAGGAAGACTAATGAAGAATTGATGCATTTTAATTATATTTCTGGTGAAGAATATGGGAAGTACCGTGTACTACCCCCAAAACAAATCTATCTTGGAAGCAGTAGCGTGAGCATGCTCTTTAAAGGCAAGGATGGTGAGACTTAAGAGTCTCAAGTACTCAGGTTATGTTATCAGGAAAAACAGATCCCTGGAAAAGGACATCATGCTTGGGAAAGCTTGCTTGGGTGGTGAAAAAGGGCTAGACTCTCACGGAGATGAATGCAACCATGAACAGCTGTGAGAATGCTGTAGACGGGGTGATGTCTGTTGTTCCGCTTCAGATTGCTACGCATCAAAACTGACTCCATGATACGTAATAGCAGCAACATGTTTTCAGCCAATATTGCACTGACGTTCGTTGAGCAGCGATGATCCTCCTTCCATGCATCTGGCTTGAGTTTCTTGCAGCTCCCCTAGTGCTGCACTCCTGCAATTACTCATGAATTATCTTCAGCAAAATTTTACTTGCCTGTGATATGAATGATATTGTTTGACAATTTACACAGTCTATTGGATCACTCTTCTTTGGGATGGCCACACATATGGCTCTCCTATTGCTAGCTGGCCAGGCAGCGCTCTTCCAAAGTTAATAAGCACTTTGGGCATTATATACATTTGTTGCAACATCTAAATCAGCATCTCTCGATTCCTACAGTCTTGTCTTTCCCCATCACCTTCAGTGCAACATGAACTGCTCCCTTCTACATCACAGGCCTCCTGAAATGGCTGAACCTCTTTCACGTTCCTCTGATGATTCCAGAGCCACTCAATATGTTGTTCACAGAAACCTTAAATACTGAAACTTGATGCTTCCATTTTTCCCTTCAGTTCTTTCAGCTTGTGACATGTTGCGTACGCCCTTCTTCGTCAGTTTTTATTTTAAAAATTGAAACTCCCAAACTTTCATACTGCATTGTAATATTTTACTCTTTTTCTTGAGACATGCTTTGAAATATTCGGTTTTTCTCTTCTGATTCCTCGTTTCTTCCATTTGCTTCAGCTACTCTGTGTTCTAGAACAATTTTTAGAGTGTCTCCTGCCATTCGCTTTCTTCCTTTTTGAATGTCTTAATGATCTTTCCCTTTGTTTCATGGATGTTATCCTGATGTCATCCTACAACTCCGCTATTCATGAGATTGCCTCTAAATTCAGGTAGGATGTAGTCAAGACTGTTGACGCTCACGGATGTGTTTGTAAAGAGGTATTTGATGGTTTGTCTACACGTGAACTCTGATCTTTGGTCCAGTGATGTTGTGCTTCTCCATCATCTATTTCCATATATGTTATCGATTCAATTCCAATTATGATTTCACCTAGAAACTGCCAAAAGAAATAGAGTAAAGTGAACTGATATTCTGATATTTCATTTGTTTTTGTCAGGGATTTGTAGAGACACGGGGAAAAAAAAGGCAGAAAACCATTTTAGGCACACAGAAGAATGTAGAAAGGTCATTGAAAATAGTGTCCTACTTATGTACATGGTTGAGCCTAAAGAGGGTTACTTTTCTCTCCCAGCACTCACTGCCCCTTGTGAGCCCCCCTTTTTTTCTGGATTTGTTCAGAGTCTTCTCTGATATGAGTAATTTTACTTCAAGTCTTTGTGTCTTTGGTTTATCTATGTGGTTTTGAGCTTTTCACAGAGAAACTGGTTAAATGCCAGGGCACCTTTGAGCTGAAAGTTCTCTGTATGTGTCTGTTGTCTTTGTTCTCTGCCACATGAGGGATTAAAGTTGGTGTCAGCCCTGTCATACCCAGCTATTCTGAAATCAGGAAATAACTCTGGTGGAGAAGCCGACAGCATAGACCACACACATTGGAATGGCTAATTTCATGGTTTAACTAGCCAGCCAGAGTTAAGTTCCAGTTCTTGGTGTGACTTTGTTTCTCTACTTGGCTAATTAATCTCTTTCTCTACCATCCCAAACCTTGAAAGAATTGCCCCTAAACTTAGGGTAAAACTACTCTCCAGGCATCTCCCTGACACTTCAGACTTATGCTGAATCCTCCTTGGGCCCCATGCCCAGGAATCTTTCCGCTTGTCTCTTTTCTGGGCTTGTAGCCAGGCTCAACTTTTCAAGATGTTGTCTTCCAAATCCTGCCTTGATTAACTCAATCTGCAGCCCCTTCTTTGTCACTGTTTTCTTGTCACTCTTTGCTTTTTCCTGCAGTCATCTGTGTTCCTAGTCTGTCCCATTTAATGTATTTGCATTTGCAAAAGACTACATTTACATTTAACTCACACATGACAGCTTTTGTCTCCTGCATAAAGAAACACCTGAAATGTACAGAAAACTTGGGGACTGGGCTAATCATGCCAGGGGACTGTGAGTTTGATGTCCTGATTCTCTTATCCAAACTGAGGAAGATTGGACTGGGTAGATATCCAACACAATAGCCAGAGGGGAAGACTCCTGCTCACAATGTGACTTGAGAATGGTTTCCCAGAAGGAAGTTATGAGCAACCCTAGCTTTCTGTATATTGGATATTTTGATGAGGGTATGGGAAGTAGGTATGAGAGGTAAAAGAGGTCAGTATGGGAGATTTTTATCCAACACAGATAGAAAAGCTTGTGATTGCAGCCAGAGAGATGATAGGTAGATAAATAGATCGATTGACTGATAGATGATAGATAGGAAGAACTAAATGCATGGTGAACCTACAAGTAATGGAAGGCCGGAAGATTAACTTGTATTTAGTGAATTGCTTTCTTGGATCGTATTACACACTGTTCTTGGTCTTCCTGATGGACTCTTCTCCATATACTGTATAAGTTCTTCTCTCCATCCTACCCCATTTCTTGAACTTAGGGTTCAGCCCTTAGTTCTCTTTTCTTCTCTCTGTTTTATCAGTCTCTTTCAGCTCTCCCTTCACCCAGGTCCATAGCCTATTAGCCTAATAGTCCATGACTATTTATGTTGCCACAGACTCTTGGGTCTGTGTCTGCAGTCTTGAGGGCTCATTGAACTCGCCTGCTTTTCACTGCTGTTTGGACGTTTCCACAGGCGGCTTTACTGTCCCTTCAGGCTCAGTGCCCTGTGCTCAGTCATATAACTGGAGGACTCCAAGGAAATGACCTCTGAGATCTCCTCCAATTCCTTATTTGCATGACTTATGTGGGAAGAAAACCTTAAACTAAAACTAACTTAGCTTGTCATCTTCATCACTGAAAAGGGCACTTGTTTTCTGTTTTCCTATTTTGTACCTAAACCTTCCCCTTAGTCTATGCAGCCATCATTAATTTTGGACTTTATTCTGATTTAGCTGTTTGTTTGTTTTTTTGCAGTCCACGCTCCATATCACTGTCAGTATCACTATTTAACAATAGTCTCACCGCCCATGGAACTGGTTCTACTAATGCCTGGATATAGAATACTTACTTTTTTTCTAAGTCACTCCAGTTACTTTACCACTCAAGGAAGAGACCTTTCTTCCTTCTGCTAAGATGATTACCCCGTGGTTACTAGGTACTTCTTCCATATTCATCATTCCATTTTCCTCTTTGACTTCCTATATCATTGATCATGATTAGTATACGGTCTACCATGTACCTATCCATGTCAACTCCTTCCTGATTCAAGGGTGCTAATTACCTCCCCCATTTGAATATACATTGTTACCAGATCACAGTAATCATTGTTCATCCAAATGCTAAGAATATTGTGTGAGTTCAATATAGGTTGGTTAACTGGTAATTGGGTTTTGGACTAAAGAATTTTTTTAGTCTAGTGAACTTAACACTAATTATTCTGGATGGAAAATTCACTCATTGGTGCAGTTTGGGTTGGGTAAAATGGTTCTCTTGGATCTCTTTTATTTCCCCTGCCCTTTCTTGTGTTCCTGCCACATTAATACCATCCATCTCATATTCCTCTCACTCAAATTAGCAGATCTTTCCCATGTCTGATCCTTGTTTTCTTAGCATGTTTGAACTCCTAGATTCCCCATTCTCCCAACCCCCACCTTCATGCTTCCTGCTAGTCATATTCAGCAACAACCCATCTTCTATCCTTGTTACCATCATCCTGCAGGTGCTATACTCACTAAATCGAATATTTGTAGCTTGTTATATCAATCACATGCCTTAATACCTTTCTCTTTCAAGGCCCACCTCTGGACAGCCTTCATTCCAGAAACCTTCCAGCCCTCCATCTGCTATGGGTTAGATGTGCCACTTCTTGCCCTCATATACAGTCCACTTGCTCCCTGTGAATAATTATATCAATCATGTACCATTTCATATCGTAGTACTTTACATCATTTTCAGTCTTCCTAAAGTCCTTTCTGGTAAGGACAGTGCCTCATTCCCGTTTGTGTCCTCTGTCTTAGCTTGGAGGAAGAGTTGACTCAAGGATGAGGAATGAATGCCTCCTTCATGATGCTTTTCACTTTGAAGGTGTTCAGTGTCACTGAGATCTGATCTTTACACATAAGTAAGCATTGTAACTGATGACCGGAGAGCCTCTGAAACCGATCATGTATTCAAGAAGTGTTTTTGCTTTCTTCTGTTATCTCGGTAGCTACAACTTTAGTTTATGCTTATAATATTTATCTTTGAACTTATTTTTGATTCATTCTTTACAATAGGTAGAGATGAATAGGATAAGGCAGCAGCATTTTTTAACATGTCAACTTGTTTTTATCAGCATTTTGCTCTTCATATATAACTTCTCCTGAATCATCAGTATTGAGCTAATGGACTGGAACGGCCTAAGTTGAATGGTAATTACTTACTCTGTTGCTGATAGCCCAGATGAGAATAGGATGTATTAGATCTGTAATAAGGGAAAACTGTGTTTAATGAAGATCTTTTAAGCAGTTTGAAACTATCTCAAATTCATCTCTCTTTGCCATATGTTAAAATGTCACATTATGGTTTTAAAATTCAGCATGAGAACTGAAGTTTCAGAAGAACCCTGAATGTGGAAAAGTCCTTAAAGCTGTCCTTTCTACAATCAGAGCTATTTGTTCATTTCAGATTAAACTTCCCCAGAGGAATGAAGCCTGTCTGAGCAGGATTCCCTATGGCACAGAGATACCAGGAAGAACAGGACCCTAGTGCAGAAGGACCAAAGATAGAAAGATTACTGGCCACCTTCCTGTAGGCTCAAGTCTTGGATTTCAGCCCTTCCCTGTCAAGGGTTCCTTTGCCTCAGATTGTTAAGATGGGATCCATAGCTAATTGCTCATATTTGAGAGTTATTAACACATCTTTTATGTTCACTTTGGAAGAGACTTCATGTTTCCATAAGCATTAGTTTCTTACTTTCTCATTTTCCTGTGAAGAATCCAGGTAGAAGAATTTCAACTCAAGAGAATTCTGTGGAAGGAGACTTAGGCCATCACTTTTATTGTGCAGATCTGAAGAGCAGATCAGAGATGTTAAATGGCTTATGTAATAAGGTCATGCGGTCAATTAACACTGGAATGCGAGAAACTAGTCTCCACTGGGGCTCCTGTCATTACGTCAGAAGAATGTTTTAACATGCACTTTCTATCAGCCCGGTAACTGTGTTTTCAAACAATTTTCATCAACCTTTGTCTCCCTTGCTTGGAAAATGGTCCTACCTAGTTTAGCTTCTCCTCTTATTATAGTCCAGAGACTTATTAATGGGGACTTTAGAGAAACATGGCTCTGATAGAGCTTTTGTTTTTCAATAGAGAGTTCAGGATGAGAAATAATTCTACAGATGCATTCAATTTATTATGTGTGGTGCTCTCTTTGGCTTAATGGTACATGTTCGGAGTCATTATGATAGTGAAGGACTTGGTACTGAAGGTATGCCCGGTATATGCCTTTTGTCATCTCAGAATCTTTTCTAAACATTTACAGACCAAAGATAAATTTTTGCTGATTTATTGGTGAAGGGAAACTTTGGATCTTCCAACCTTAAAATATTATGTATTTCCATACTCTATCACCTTTAATATAACTGGCAAGACAGTCAGAAATGGTGTCAGTGGTGGGTGTCAAAAATATGAGTCTCTGAACTCAAAGTATTCCTATTAAATGCACTTGTGTATTATTTTCTTATTCCTGTGCTTTGATACGTTTTTTTTCACTACATTTGCCACAAGGTTATTGTTATTAAAGCAGTGGACTTAGCAGGTGCCTTGTGATTCAGAAGTGTGCTAACAACTCCTTCATTGGGAGGAAATGGTTACTTTTAGTAAAAGTACCTTAAAGATTATAGAGATAAGAGTATGACTGATCAGCATTTATTAAAAGTTAACTGGAGATAGTAGCCACATTTTTATGAGATACAATTATAGCATTAGTGACATTAAGAAAAATCTTTAGCAAAGATCTCAGTTTATATCTAATATTTGATATTTTATTAGTGGTAAACCTTTTCTATCTATAGATAGGGAGCTCTGAAAAAAAGTTGTAGATGCCTTGATTTCCTGGATGGAAGCTTATGTTAACCACATAGAATTTATTTAATTTGAGAATATACCTAACTATAGCTGAGGATTTTAAAAACTGGAGGGAGTATTTAGATCCTCTTTTTTTTTGGTGGACATCACTGCCCTCTGGTGGGAGTAGGAAGTCCAGCCTTGTTCCTGAAGAGCTGCTGCTGGATTTGAACCACCTACCCAGTGGGCTGCAGTCCCACACTCAACCACTACGCCACCCAGAGCCTCTTGTTTGATGGTTGAGAAAGTCACTTGGAAGTGGAGCTAGAACCTGGATCTCCTTTCCTCCAAGCTTGTATCCTTTATCCCATTTCATCCCCACCTCTTTTACTCCAGAAACATAGATGGTCTGCATCTGATCACACCTAATGAAGACATCTATTCTCGAGACTGGCAAAGTGGGTGATTCTTTCAAAGCAAAAAATCTTATTTGTAGAAATGCTAACTAACTATCTGAGTTAATCCAGATAGACTAGAGGAACAAATTTCAGAGACACGCATATAGGTATAAGGAAAGGGTTTATATACAAAAGAAATGTGACCCTAAGAAGGCATCCTAATCCAGTCCAGTGCAAAGTCCTAAGTCCAATAATAACCCATATGCCCGAAATCAGTCTATAAAGTCTGCTTCCAACTCAGGAAGTCACAGGTCAGTGGGTGCAGAATTCTGGCGCTGCCAGGGGTCTCCCCATGGCTCCTTGCTTCCAGGGCTCAGGTCCATCAACAGCATGCCACTCCGGCTTCAGAGGTCTGTCTTCATCAGGGCTAAGCTGTGTGGTTTCTCCACCGGCTACTCCAGCCTCCCAGCCACCGCCATTCTGTGTTGCCTGTGGTTAATCATCTCTGAAACTAACTCCCAACAACTGGGGAAGATAGCTTCTCATCTTCAGGAGGGAAATGCCACGAGCTTTCCCAGGAGTCTCAGGTGAAAGCCATGCAACACAGAGGCCTCATCAGCTACTCAATGGCTTTCTCCTGATTAACAGGCCAGACTCCACCCCTACATTTCAATTATAAAATTGACATAAGCAGATAACTGCCACACTATCTATAACATTTTAAATGTCTGCATTGTCCTTGAACTAAGAGTGTGAAAACTCAGGGGGTATATTCACTTCCTGATAGATTTCCCTTAGTTTAACAGGCTCAGACAGTAAAACCAAATGAATTTCAGCTGTTCAGCAACAACAAGATTGCAAGCAGGAAAATCATTTTAAAATCCTGTTAACTGCTCTAATGGCAAATGTGTATCACAGAAACAACCACAGAGTTATGATATAATATAGGATATGAGGGGCTAATCCCCCTACCCACCCACACCCTAAAAAAGGAAAACAGCTCCACTGGGTGGAACTTTTGTAGTACACATTTTTCCTACTAAGTTAGCATTAAGCAACTGGCTCTGGGTTAGTGCACCCAGTGGCCTTGCCTGGGAATGTCTTCTCTGGTTACAGTGAATTTTTCTGTACGAAAGTTTTGCTCAAATCTTGTTTTATGTGATGGCTGATTTAAGAGAACAATGTGAAGCTGTGAAATTTTGTTTCCCGCTTGGGAAAATTGCTGCAGAAACTGTTGTGATGTTGAATACAGCTTACAAGGATAGTGATATGGGAAAAACTCAAATGTACAAGTATTTTTCTCATTTTGAAAGAGGTGAAATGTTGATTGATGACGAACATCATTCTGGATATCTGTAAACTTCATGAAGGGACAAAATAGTTGACTCATAGTGCATTCGGAGTTTGTTCTACCAGATCAGACTGTTAACCAAGCTTTCTATTGAGAGGTTCTGAAAAGATAGCATAATAGTGTGTGACCAAAAAAAAAAAAAAAAGACCTGCTTTGTGGCAGATCGGGGAACTGGTTTACTCACTATGACAATGCACCTGCTCATCCAATTATCTCAGTGTGCCAGCTTGTGGCAAAAACCAGCATGTCTCTTGACCTACACACCTTACTCACCTGACCTTGCTTCATGCAGCTTCTTTTTGTTTCTGCAAATGAAGACAGACATGAAAGGACAGCAATTTGGGAAGTCGAAGAGGTGAAGAAAAAATAAGGAAAGTGCTGTCAGTCATCCAGATAGTGAGATTGAAAAATGTTTCCAAGAATGGAATCGCAGATTTAACAAATGTAATGGGTGTAATGGAGAGTACTTTAAAGGCGATAAAGTTATTTTATAAAAAAAGAAATTGCATACATAGTTTTAAGAATATATTCCAGTTTTGGGGGAGCACCCCCTTATATGATGAAAATATTGTCTGTGGCAATTGAATCTTCACTTCAGTGCCCCCAAATATGTTCAAAGCACTCTTCATGAATACTCGTGGCAATAACCATCATTTCTGTAGATTAGGTTTTGTTTCTCCAGTGGACAACCCCAATAACACAGGAGGATTTGTGAGCCAGAGGGTGGAGAGTTTGGAGGCTCCAGATTCTATCAAGCTTTGGAGGGAAGTTGAAATGTGGTAGGATATTTGACTAGATAGGGGATATATCTGTGTTTGTGTCTGATTGAGAAGAAAGGGGAGGCACCAATATCTGAACCTGGTGCTTGGAGTTGCTGCCAAATGAAGAAGTCCTTTCAGTAGGGCTTTTGCTTGTTTCTTGGTAATTCTGTTTTTTTTTCCTGATCTGGCTACAGGGACGTTACTCTTAATACTAATACCTGGTTGTAAGTTTCTCAGTGCTTTTTTGATTTAGGGACCTTATTGTTGTTGGTAAGTGCTAAGAAGCCAGTCTCAACTCATAATAGCCTTATGTGCAACAGAACAAAACACTGCCTGGTTCTGCTTCGTCTTCACACTTGTTGCTCCTTAGCCCATTTTTGTAGACACTGTGTTAATCCATCTCAGGGAGAGTTTTCCTCTTTCCTTGACTCTACTTTATCAAGCATGATGGCCTTTTCCAAGGACTGGTTCCTTCGAATAAAATCTCCAAAGTCAGCAAGAGGAAATCGTACCATTCTCACTTCCAAAGAAGCATTCTAGTCAGCTCCTCTCTCGGGTGTTTCAGAGGCCGTGTTCAATGCACTGACTCAGGCTGAGGCCTCATCTAAGTGCTTGACAGGAAGGGAAGAATCTACTGTGCAGCTGCCCTAGGTGACTGTTGCCGGGATTCTGTTCCTTGAGGAGTGTTGGACTGACGGCTCCAGTTCGTGCTGGCTGTTGCCTGGAGACCACCTTCAGTTCTGCATGGGCCCGCCCAACAGGGCAGTTTGCTTCATGGTAGAGAATTTATTAGCAAGGCAGAAATCATGAGCTTTTGTCACTTGGTAGCAGAAACGATGGCTTTCCTGCAGCCGCCCTCCCCATGTTAACACATTCTGTTAGTTAGAAGCAGTTTGTTCAAAAGAAGGACTAATAGAAGGCCAAGAGTAAATGTAGTGGGGCTTACTAACAGCGTCCATCCTGAGGACTGTTTGGCACACATCTGAGCCATGGTGTTACTAATAAGATACCAGCACCCGATCACCATGATCCCTCCTCATTCCCCACAGACAAGGAACCTGACATTGAAAAAAGGTGATATGTCTTGTCCAAGGTCATGTGAGATAGAGCTGGGACCCAGAACTTGAAATCCAGTGAACCATAAGTGGGTTATTTTTAACTTGCCACAAAGCTGGCATCTTGTGGTTTTTTAAGCCTGTAGTTTTTGCATCAAAGTATTTTATTCATCTGCACATTTTTAAAGGGCTTTCCACAGTCCTGGGATAAGAATCTTCTGTTTGATAGCTAAGATTAAACTATGTCTAAACTCATCCACCTTAAATCCTTTGTAATCTTTGCTGTTTTCCTTCCTGACACTAACGCATCTTCAAAACCTACCCCCCAAAAAAGGTAGTTTGGAACAAGTCTTTAAAACAACACACAGCATGATCCAATTAGATATCTCATTGTCTTTGACATTTTCTTTCATAGCCTCATTCAATGCCACTAAGAGACCACCTGATAAGAGCTGTCAGTTTTATAGCTTAGTTGATCTTTCCTGTGAACTTTGGTTTTACTCCTAACTCTTGAGGCCCGGGTGGCTCTCTAAACTTGGTATTGGTAGAACAGCTTCAGACGTGGCTATGGGTGTGTCGTTTGGGTTGACACAGTAGGATGCCTGAATTGACAGAGATAGGGTAGTCATGGTCAACACTCGGATTACATGAGGACTCATGGAAGACAGACCTGTGTCATGCCACCTGGAACTTAGAGTTTCAGTTTTCTAGGAACCAAATATGAGTCATGGGTCAAGAGTTAGAAGAGTTAGGAAATGACTGATCTGTCTCTTGGAATCTACTATTAAGAGTCAGGGGAGAATCCTGCAACAAAAAACCCAGAACATGCTTGGGAGTCCATGGTTGTCCTGTTCAATAGCAGGTCAAAAGTCCGGGATCTTAAGTCAATGGTGTTCAAGGAAAAGTGGTGTCAAATATGGAAGCTCAGCTACAGTAAGTAGAGTTCAACACTGATGGACAGAGAGAACGAGGTAGGCCAATCCATGGCAAGGGTATTGGTTGGCCTATATATTTTTTTTCTTTAAAATATATTTCATGGAAGCCCAGACCTAGATAGAGACAAAGTGCCCTATCTCTTAAAGGGGAAATGTATGCCTCAGGGAGATAACCTGAAGCTGTTGCTATTGCTGTTGGTGATGGCTGTGGAGTTACAGTTCTCTTTCACTGTACTCTTCTATAGCCAGTTCAAAAATTCTCCTGCCCCTTAATGATTTGCAGAATCGCATTGTGGCAATCATATATCTGTCAATTTCATGATTGAGATGTAGTGGTGGAGTCTGGCCTGTTAAACTGGAGATAGCCATTGAGTAGTAGCCAGTGAGGCCTATGTGTAGGCATGGCTTTCTCCTGAGACTTCTGGGAAGTCTCACAATATTTCCCTAGTGGAGATGAGAAGCCATCTCCCCAGTTGCTGAGAGCCAGTCTCCAAGACAACGAACTATGGACAAGACAAGATGGCAGCATCTGAGTAGCTGAAGAAGCTGAAGGAGCAGCCACACGACCTTACCCTGATGGAACCAAACCTCTGAAGCTGGAGAAGCCACGTGGAGAGCCCTGCCAGCGCTGAGTTGCTTCTACTACCACTGGATGCTGTTGATGGACCCTGAGCCCTGGAAGTGAGGAGCTATGGGAAAACCCCTGCCAGTGCCAGGACTCTGCACCCACTGGCCTGTGACTTTGTTAGTTGGAAAGAGACGTTATAGACTGGTATCAGGCATATGGGCTGATATTGGACTTATGACTTTGAACTGGACTGGGTTGGGATGCTTTCTCAATGTGGCATTCCTCTTATACATAAACCTTACCCTTATATCCATATGCGTGTCTATGAATTTGTTTCTCTAGTCTCCCCGGACTCACACACCCATGAAGTATAAGAAATCAATCTTCTGTCCCTAGAAATTGTCAACTTGGACAACTACATTCCCTCTAAATGAAGTAAGTTTTCCTACTATCTTGTATTAAAAAGAATCAAACCCAAACTCAGTTTGTCAAGTCAATTCCAACTCAAAATAACCGTAGAAGACAGAGCAGAACTTCCCATTGTGTTTCCAGGACTGTGATCTTTATGGAAGCTGACAGCCATGAGGGGCGAATGAGTTGAACCACGGCCATTCAGGTAACTGTCTAACACCGAATCACTGTGCAACCAGGGCTCCTGATGGTATATTGAGTGAAAATAGCAGAAGAACCCCTTATTTTTTTTTTCAGGCTAGGATGAGATGATTTGTACAGAATTTTAGGCTTGTTTTAAAAATATTTCCCTAACTGGTTCTTTTAGAAATGTGTGGAAACATTTTTAAACCAAATTTCACAGTCCCTTAGATTTGTCTGAAGTGTACCATGCCCATCTTCCTATACCGTGAACTTGGGCAGGTTGGTTGAGCCTGTAAAACCCACATTTGATGTTTGGCCAGGACTATATTGAGAAAAGTTATGTAATGTGATGAAGGACACAGAGTTGTAGGTCATGCAACTCATAATTATATGAGTAGCCAGGATTCCTACCTTTCTTCTGGCTTCAGCTCCAAGGCTCAAATTGAACAGTCTGAAGATCACCTCTACCATGTGAATGAAGGGGCAGAAAATAATATTGAATAAAACATGAGCATAAGTAGTTTGCATACATAACATTAGGATCTTTACTGCAGAGCCGAGGCCTGGTATGTAACAGCTCTTTCCTTTATAGCTTCTGCCTTTTGTAAATATTCCCAACATTTACCAGGAAATCCTCCCTCTGAAGGTTATAGAGAGCTGTCCATTGTCTTCGCAAAGCCCCTGCTGGTCTCTCATCTCTGGAGATGGGGCTGGGGCAGGGGCGGGGGACTCCTGGTGAATGTGAATCCTCTTGTGAACAATTGGCTATAGGGGAACGGCTGGCCTCAAGGGGCAGTTTATCAGTATGCATCACGACTGGGGGCTGGCAGTCATTAGAATTCATTATAGAGAAGTCCAAGACCCAGGACTCTCATGTAGTTCTCACTCAGCAGCTGGAAGAAGCTACTGGTTGTGGATCTAGGGTTTCCCTCAAAGATTTTACACAAGGTCAGGGGCAAATAGGTCAAGCGCCATTTGAACTTCAGGATAGATGTGCTGAAGATGCTCCTGCAGGAATTATGAGTGCACCCAGCACAACTTAACTCTTAAAGAGCCTCTGAACCCTCGAGAGTGTCTCTGAGAGTTGCTTGGAAGAGAGCATGGACAAAAAAAATGGAGAGAAGAGAAGGAAAGTCAGTCTTAAAAAGGAGAGACTTGGACATGGTACTTTATTCCTTCAAGATGTGGCCCCTGATTGCCTTTCTATCTCAGCTGTTGTGTCACCTTTCCATGGCTCCTGGACAGTAGTCTGAGCAAGGCTTCTGGACCTTTGCACACTGTACTACTTCAATCTCAAGTGACTTCCTGACTGTCCAAGTTTTTTACCTAGGGAAACCCTGCTCATTCATTTTCCAGAAAAGGACAATGAAGCCCAGCAGATTTTATGAAATCACAGTTCTGTTGTGGCGTGGGGCCCACTCCCAATTCTTTGAACTCTAACTCAGCCAAGACTGCTTCCCCATTGTGCTTCATGTGTATCTTACTGGTGCCTTCCTTTCTGATGATACATTGCTGCACTGAGCTTGGACTAGGTGACACAGTAAGCCCAGTTTGACATCTTTGCTGCTCCCAAATTTTCTTCCTATGGTCTTTGAAAGCCAGTTACCTCGAGTTGGTTTTAACTCATGATGACCTCATGGTTTTCAATAGCTGATTTTTGGGGCACTAGATCTCCTCAGTCAGCAGCTGAATACATTACCTAAGGAACTCCCAGAAGCCCCACATTTACCCCTTTACTGAAACGATGGTTTGTCCATGTCCTTGCATTCTTAACATTTTCTGCTCTGTCTCTCAGAGTCTTCTTTTAGGACAGACTTTTCACACAAAGGTCTCTGTAGTACATATATTATACTTTGCAGGTCATACTGTCTCTTGCAACCACTGAACTCCACCTCCCTAGCAGGATAACAGCCTTAGGGGATCTATAATGAAATGGGGTTGACTTTGCTCTAATAAAGCTATTTTTCAAAAACCAGACTCACTCCCATCAAGTCAGTTCTAACTTGCAGTGATCTTACAGACAACAATTTGTATTTCAGGTAATCTGCATGTGTCATGAAGTCTTCTGATATTTTTCAACCATTACAATGTAGAAAACATTCTGAATGCATGGGCTATACAAGAGCAGGGCAGCAGGCTGAATTTGATTAGAGGGCCAGGGTTTGCTATCAACTCCTGTTCTAGGAAATAAATTGGATAGTAATCATGTATCTTTAGGTGAAATTGTCACTGTGTTATATCTCCTGAAAACGTTGACAATTTAAGCCTGAATTGCATGTGAGAAGTGTGTCAACCCCTAAAGGGAATCTTAGGCAGCCATGACCAAGTGAATAAAGTGCTTGGTTCAAATGAAAGGATTGTAGTTCAAACCCATCAGCCAGGTAAATGAGAGAAAGATGTAGCAGTCTGCTACTTTTAAGATTTAAAGTCTTAGAGTCTTTAAGCTGACTAGTGAACTTTAGTCTTGAAGTTACTAGTGAACCAACTTCCAAGGTACTGCCTCAGAGCCTGGATTGGAGGACGGTGGACAGTGGCACTGAGGGATGAGCAAGTGTCTTGGCCTATGGCAGGGCTTGCATCTGAGCATTGGCGAGGATGGGCAGGAGGCTCATCATGGGTGGCTTTTTCCCCCCATATCTTCCCCAATCTGTTTGGAACCTGCAAAGCGAGGATTCAAATTTTGGGAATAGATGCAGCAGGAAAAACTCTAATTTTGTTCAGATTGTAGGTTGGAGAAGCCCTTGCTACTATTCCTACTTTGGGTTTTAATGTCAAGATTGGAACATACAAAACCCTCAGTGTTCAGTCTGGGATTTAAAAGGACAGGTAAGTATCAAACCCTATTGGTAAGGTTGTCATGGAAACACAATGTAGTACACAATTATAACTGAAGGTTTTTTTTGCATTTCCAAGTCAGAGTGTGTGGCCAGGTTGGTAGAAGAAGAGCTGAAAAAAGGTGTTTCAATGGTGTTTGTGAATAGGCAGGAGATAGAAAATGAAACAATTCCTTAAGGGATGCAGATGTACTTGGGTTACTCACTTTGAAGGACTCAAATTGGCAAATATTCAAAACTTCAGGAACCAAAGTCACTGACCTGAATGAAGCAATGAGTGGTTGGTTCATTGACACGTTAAAGGCTGCTTCCACAGATGGACTTTGGGTGTTTACTCATATCCTACCTTAGTACAAGAATGGTTTGTTCTAATAATGTGGCAGTGTATGATACCTTTCCAATGTGATCCCTGAAGACAAAGCAGATACTTAGCAAATGTGGTGGAGAAAGCTGATGGTGCCCAGCTATTAAAAGATATAAAGACTTGAGGTTAAACAAGTGACTATCTAACAGAGAAGTAACAAAGCCCATATGGAAAAAGCACATCAGCCTATGCCATCATGTGGTGCTGACAGAAATAAGCATCAGAAGTTCAAAACCAAGCAATCAAATTAACGTGAAGGACCGTTGGCAAAGTGAAGACCCCAAACCCACCTGTATGATAGTTGGACAGTTCCTCACAGAAGGGTCACACAGAATGGATGGCATATCCACAGTTCAGTATAGTGCTAATGAAACATACAACAATCCTTTAGTTCTTTAATATTTCATCCCCTTTGTATAATTAAGATTGTTCAATGAGGACTGAGCCCCAGTGGCATAGTGGTTGAATGCGGGACTGTGACAGTCCACTGGCTTGGTGGTTCAAATCCAGCAGCAGCTCTCCAGGAGCAAGGCTGGTCCTCCCACTACCACCAGAGAGCAGTGATTCCCCCCCAAAGGAGTGATCAATTATTGAAATTCAAGTTAAATAAACCCGTCAGAAATAGTAATGGGAGTAATGATTCCCTGAGAGTATGGGAAGAGAGTGGGGGGAAGGAGAAAGGGGAGCAGATAGCAATGATGACTATATAACCCCACTCAAATGGAATGAATAACAGAACTATAGATGAATGAATACATTAGATGGTATAAGATATATATGTGTGTGTGTATATGTATATGTATATATATATATATATATATATATATCCTGGGGGTTAGGGTGGGGGGCAAGGAGATAAAGGGGAGCCGATAAATGATGGTGGCAGCAATTGTACAATTGTGCTTGATCTAATTGAATTATTGATTATGATAATATCTGTAAGAACTCCCAATAAAATAACTGAAGAAAAAGATTGCTTCCATTCCTATGAAATGAAGGTCACCTCACCTGTTTCTTTAGAAGCAGTCAAGTGTGTGCCACACCACTCAGTGTTGACATCTCATGATTGTTGCAATATGACTAGTGAACTCAAACTCCGTACTCACTGCCATAGAGTTAATTCTGACTCATAATGGCCCTATCGGACAGGGCAGACCTGCCCCTGTGGATTTC